>CM044547.2:2144326-2301826 GCA_024416835.2 Perccottus glenii
TAAAACAGACTGGAAGATATACAGTAGAACAGACTGTGGACGTGCAGAAGAACTCTGTAGACGTGTAGTAGAACAGACTGTAGATATACAGTACAACAGACTGAATATATACAGTAGAACCGACTGTAGACGTGCAGTAGAACAGACTGTAGCTTTGCAGTAGAACACACTGTATATGTGCAGTAGAGCACTGTAGACGTGCAGTAGAACAGACTGTAGATGTGCAGAAGAACTCTGTAGATGTGCAGTAGAAAAGACTGTAGATGTGCAGTAGAACAGACTGTAGATGTGCAGAAGAACTCTGTAGACGTGTAGTAGAACAGACTGTAGATATACAGTACAACAGACTGAAGATATACAGTAGAACCGACTGTAGACGTGCAGTAGAACAGACTGTAGCTTTGCAGTAGAACACACTGTATATGTGCAGTAGAGCACTGTAGACGTGCAGTAGAACAGACTGTAGATGTGCAGTAGAACACTGTAGACGTGCAGTAGAACAGACTGTAGATATACAGTACAACAGACTAAAGATATACAGTAGAACAGATTGTAGACGTGCAGTAGAACAGACTGTAGGCATGCAGTAGAACAGAATGTAGAGGTGCAGTAGAACAATGTAGACGTGCAGTAGAACTGACTGTAGGTGTGCAGTAGAAAAGACTGTAGACGTGCAGTAGAACAGAGTGTAGATATACAGTATAAAAGACTGAAGATAGACATTAGAACAGACTGTGGATGTGCAGTACTACACACTGTAGACGTGCAGTAGAACAGACTATAGTTGTGCAGTAGAACACTGTAGATGTGCCATAGAAAAATGTAATTGTGCAGTAGAATAGACTGTAGATGTGCAGTAGAACAGACTGTAGATGTGCTGTAGAAGACTGTAGATGTGCAGTAGAACACTGAAGACGTTCATTAGAACAGACTAAAGACATGCAGTAGAACAGACTGTAGATATACAGTAGAACAGACTGTAGAAGTGCAGTAGAACAGATTGTAGATGTGCAGTAGAACAGATTGTAGACGTGCAGTAGAAAACTGTAGACGTGCAGTATAACAGACTGTAGATGTGCAGTAGAACATTGTAGATGTGCAGTCGAATAGACTGTAGATGTGCAGTAGAACAGACTGTAGACGTGCAGTAGAACAGACTGCAAATGTGCAGTAGAAAAGACTGTAGATTTTTCTACTTAAAAGAAAGTAAAAAGTAATGTAAAAAAGTTAATCATAAAATCATTGGCTAAATGTAGAGATAACTAAAAAAGAAAAGTAAAGCAGGCATGAGCAAGCAGAGGTGCAACTGCACTCTTCAGAAGCAGGAAGAACTATCCGTAGCAGCAGCAGCTATCCGTCAAAATTCAGCAATCTAAGGTATTGAAACACCACAACAAACACATAAAATCTCACTTTATGCAGATGATATTCTACTATTTATACAAGAACCCCTAGCATCTACTCCAGAAATAATTAAAATAATCCAGTCTTTTTCAAAAATTTCAGATTACGCAATAAACTGGAACAAATCTTCCATCCTCCCCTTACATAGAACCAAATGGGATGTGGCACCCCATCAAGCACCAAGCATATGTTATGATCACATTACTTATTTAGGCATTAAGATTTCCTCCAGACTGTCCTCCAATTGGTAACACTCAACTTCACACCAATGTTAAAAAAAATAGAAGACGACTTGCTTCGATGGCTCAACCTTCCAATCTCTATAATTGGCAGGATAGCAGCAATAAAGATGACAATTTTACCAAAAATGTATTATCTATTCTCAATGATTCCAATCCACCCCACACTTACCTGGTTTAAATCACTAGATTCTATTATCACTCATTTCTATTGGAAAAACAAAACGCCAAGGATAAAACAAACCACACTACAAAAAATAAGGATCAAGGAGGATTGGAAGCACCAAATTTTCATTATTACTCAATGGCTAACCAACTGCAATATATATACAAATGGATCCACCCCAGCCAATCTGATACTATATGGTTAAATATAGAACAATCACTATGCAAAGAATTAATTATAGCTGACATACCATTCCTCACTAAATCAATCAAACAACACACATGTTTTAATGCTGTAACTATAGCTTCCACTCTGACAGCCTGGTGGAAATTTCACCAAATCACAAATTCTATACTAGCTCCATCTAACCTCACCCCACTGTGGAACAACCATGACTTTATAAGCAATAAAAAAATATTGAACTTTCACACATGGGCTGAAAGGGGTATCACTCACATTAACCATATTTTCAAATCTAACATGTTAATAACATTTCCGAACCTGGCCCAGGAGTTTGGCATCGGGAGCAATGAATTTTTAAAATACCTACAACTTAAATCTTCTGTTCTGGCAAAAATAAACATCAGAGCCATAAATTTAGAACTTCCACAAGTAATAGCAGACTTTGTTTACATTTCTTCTCCAAAGAAACTTCTCTCTAAAATATACAAAATCACTTCAAATCAATTTCAGATTATATACTTACCAACAATAAAATGGGAAAACAATCTTTCAATAGCTCCGGATGCTAACTTCTGGACCTAAATTTGTAAAAACATTTGTCTCATGTCCAAAAATGCTAATCTTCAATTAATACAATACAAAACACTTCATAGAACACATTACACGGGCAATAGATTAGCTAAAATGGGTTTCACATCAGAAGTTTGCACTCATTGCAATCACAATTCTATAGATACATCCATGCAACCTGGCACTGCACTCCAATCAAACACTTTTGGGAAGAGGTCTGACAGTCACTATCCACTATAGTCGGCTGCCACATCCCGCTATCGCCCTCTCTTTGCTTGCTGGGGGACCTTACAATAATTACTAATAAAAATATAAACTCTAAAATGCTCCTCATAGCTCTAACCATCGCCAAGAAATATATCTTCATGAACTGGAAAACTCGTAATAACATGCACATTAATTACTGGAAAAGTCTCATGATAGACTTCATTTCAATGGAATATACATCTCCCCCCCATAATTACGAATCGGAAACCGATCTCTACCACCCAACACTTTCTGATCTATTACAACTATGAACCCCTTCTCTCCGCTCAACTCCGACTCCTCTTTCTTTTTAATCAATTGACCGATATTTCTGAATCTTTGTTATTTTTGTCACCCGTGCTTGTTATTATTGTTGTTGTTGGTGTTGGTGTTGCTGTTGTTGTTGTTGTCATTGTAGCTGTTGTTGTTAGTATTATTATTATTGTTGTTGTTGTGGTTATTAACTTGTTAAAAAAAGAGGACAGCAATGTCCAAATTTTGGCCAGAGAGGCCAGATGTGTTGAGAGAGGAGTGTTTTTTTGACACTTTGCCTCCCACCTTTTTAGGGACCAAAAGTAATGGGACAGATTAACAATCGTAAATCAAACTTTCACTTTCAATTACAGCCTGAACTCTGGAACGCATAGACATGACCAGACGCTGGGCTCATCCCTGGTGATGCTCTGCCAGGCCTATACTGCCTTCAGTTCCTGCTTGTTCTTGGGGCATTTTCTCTTCAGTCTTGTCTTCAGCAAGTGAAATCAATCAATTGGATTCAGGTCAGGTGATTGTGCCATTGCATAACATTCCACTTCTTTCCCTTAAAAAAAATTTTGGTTGTTTTCACAGTATGCTTCGGGTCATTGTCCATCTGCACTGTGAAGCGCAAATGAGTTCTGAAGCATTTGGCTGAATATGAGCAGATAATATTGCCCGAAACACTTCAGAATTCATCCTGCTGCTTTTGTCAGTAGTCACATCATCAATAATGATGCCCACGCCTCATGGTCCATAGGATGTTGTTCCAGAACTGTGAAGGCTTTTTTAGATATTGTTTGGCAAACTCTAATCCGGCCTTCCTGTTTTTGAGGCTCACCAATGGTTTACATTTTTTGGTGAACCCTCTGTACTCACTCTGGTGAAGTCTTCTCTTGATTGTTGACTTTGGCACACATACACCTCTGGAGAGTTTTCTTGATCTGGCCAACTGTTGTGAAGGGTGTTTTCTTTACCAGGGAAAGAATTCTTCGGTCATCCACCACAGTTGTTTTCCGTGGTCTTCCAGGTCTTTTGGTGTTGCTGAGCTCACCGGTGCGCTCTTTCTGTTTAAGGATGTTCCAAACAGTTGATTTGGCTACACCTAAAGTTTTTGCTATCTCTATGATGGGTTTGTTTTGTTTTTTCAGCCTAATGATGGCTTGCTTCACTGATAGTGACAGCTATCTCTTATTAAGAGATGACAGCAACAGTTTCCAAATGCTAATAGCACACTTGAAATTAACTCTGAACCTTTTATCTACTCCTTGGGATAATGATGTATGCCATCACACACACCTGGCCATGGAACAGCTGAGCAACCAATTGTCCAATTACTTTTGGTCCCTTAAAAGTGGGAGGCAGATATATATAAACTGTTGTAATTCCTACACCATTCACCTGATTTGGATGTAAATACCCTCAAATTAAAGCTAAAAGTCTGCAGTTAAAGCACATCTTGTTCGTTTCATTTCAAATCCATTGTGGTGGTGTATAGAGCCAAAAGATTAGAATTGTGTCGATGTCCCAATATTTAATGGACCTGACTGTATATGTGAACAAAAAGCTAAAACTGCAACTAGGGCCGCTCACTTGCTGATAATTATGTTTTAACACACAAAACACCATTTGTACTGTATTTCTCCAATCATTTACACTAGACATTTGCTATATTAACGGAAAAAATAATGTTGTTGCAGACACGCTGTCCTGTCCTCCTAAATATTTCTTGGAATGTGTAACCCTTTGTAGCATGCTGGTCTTTCTCTTCCCCGCTTTCTGCTCTCTTCCCTCTTCCGTTGTGGAAAACTGTGAGCGGCAAAAGGGGAAAGTCTGGAGCTGACAATGGGAGCTCCAAGGGGAACCTCTTTATGCCTGGGGGTGTGACAGTCCTGGGGGGCTATCTGGTGAGGCATAGCTGCTGAAGTGCAGATTGGGATCACCTGGGCCCGGTGAACCCGACCTTTTAAAAGCTTCTCTCTTCATCTTTCTCTCTTTTGCTCTCACTTGGCCTGCTGACAGTCTACCAGGGGCATACACCCAAATTCCTTCTTTTTCTTTAACACATTCAACACTCAACATTTCCATCTTCACACATACACACACTCACTTCCACACCCATACTACTGATACTGATACTGATACTACTGAAATATTTTGGTATATTTTACTTTTTATTTAGTTAAAAGCTTTAAATGTTTGTTTGTACCATGTCTCTCATCTTTTGTTGCGGCTTAAGAGCCAGGTTGTTACAAACAGCAAGGGCATCCATACAAAAAGGATCAAAGCTTGTTTTCTACTAAAATGTAACACCAAAGACACTCATAAATTTTGCACAAATATAGTTAAATGTTGCATCTCATCCCCTCCTTGAACCTTATCGTGGTGGAGGGGTTTGAGTGCCCGAATGATCCTAGGAGCTATATTGTCAGGGGCTATATGCCCCTGGTAGGGTCTCCCAAGGCAAACAGGTCCTAGGTGACGGGCCAGACAAAGAGCGGTTCAGAACCCTTTATGAAGACAAAAAAATCAAGGACCGTGACGTCGCCCGGTATGGCGCAGCCGGGGCCCCACCCTGGAGCCAGGCCCGGGGTTGGGGCTCGCATGCGAGCGTCTGGTGGCCGGGTCTTTCCCCACGGGGCCCGGCCGGGCTCAGCCCAAAGGAGCGACGTGGGGCTGACCTCCCGTGGGCCCACCACCTGCGGGAGGAACCGTAAGGGGCCGGTGCAAAGTGGATTGGGTGGCAGCCGAAGGCGGAGGCCTCGACGACCCAATCCCCGGACACGGAATCTGGCGCTAGGGACATGGAATGTCACCTCGCTGGCGGGGAAGGAGCCTGAGGGGCATCAAGGAGGCATCAAGGAGGCAATCGAGGAGGTAAAGATGAAGGCCGTGCGCTCCCCTTATAGAATTTGAATGGTGCATATCCCTGACCACCTGTTTTAAGAATCCTATTTTTGTGATATATTGTTGTTGTTTTAGCAGGGAGTTATACAAGATATATCTACATGTGATTTAGCTTAGAATTCACTTCCAATATTCATAAGAAATAGGTTCTCCTCAACAGTTTGATTTTAGTATAAGGCAACAATCTTTTTAATCGATCTTCAACTAAATTACTTTTTTAGTGTCACTAGTTGTAATAGACAAAAAAAACATACTATAAGCAGGATATCTCTCTCATATTAGGTTCAGCAAGAAATGAGATGACGGAGACATTCCCACTTATAATTTGGAATTGATGGTCACATTTAATTTTCTTGCAAGAGGAACACTTCATTGGTGGTACAGCATGAAATGGTTCAACAAGCATTATATATGGAGAGTCTTTATATGATTGTGTAAGTGTTATGGCATTGATTAGCATGATTTTAACAAAGAATATACCGGTACCGTCCTGAAACACAGTTCCAAAAGTCACTAGTAGATGTTTTCATATTTATTTAAAATATTGGATAATGTTTGTCTATTTGTAAGTTTATAAATAAACATAAATAAAATCATTCTACATACAATTTAATTTGCTTATAAGGCTAGGTACTTGAAATAAGAGGATATTGAAGTTAGAAAAAAATCTAAAACAGGTGAACACTTTAAGATGGGTCTGACTGTGTTATGGTGTTATGGCTCAGAGATGGTTCAGACTCAGGACAGCATTCTCCGTTTAAAGTTTAGCCTTTTTGCTAACACAGATTACTGCTCACATTTTCTCTGTTCTCCTCTGTTGATGGACGTTTACATGACTTTTTGTCTGTTTTGGAGAGCGTAAAGTTCAGCCTCAGACAGACATGTTTTCATTGCGCACTCAGTTAGTAATGGGGGACACTTTTACCAGTAAGGGTCTGAATAATGTAGACTTTTTGTGTCTGATTCTTCTCAAAAGTCAAATGATGAATACTTTTCCAATAATGCCTATTGAAAAATACAGTCAGCTTACATCAAAAACCCAGCCCAGGACAATGTGGTCGCTTTTAGACTATTATACAATAAATATTTCAAGACATTTTAGACAAAAAGCATTACACTCAAAAATAAATAGACTGTCCTTCACGTGGTGCAAACCCGTAGTCCTTCCGCATGCTAGACCATGGCTGAACAGTGTGACCAACACTTTGGAGCGGTTGCATTTGCGAAAAAAAAAAAAGTTTGCCTTGAAGTTCAGGGCCTCCGGCAGAGCAAGGAGAGACTTTTTTTTTTTTTTACTCAAACTTTGAAACGATCATATTATTTTTCCACTGTCTTTCAGGGGCAATAATAAAAATAAATAAATGGGAAAGAAAAACAATGTTGTGAATTTGATACTCAGATTTCTTTTATTTTTTGCCTGCCGTTTAGGGGTCGTTAACAGGAGGAAAACTATTTTGCACTTAGGAAATGTAGGGCAAATGATGTGCAGAAAAAAAAAATGTCACTGTTGCTGTTAAGAATTTCCGTAGTTATCCCTATCTATGTCGCTGCCCCTGATTCTTTTCCTTTTTCCCTTTTCCTTTTACTTAGTCATGCAGTGAATGTTTGTGACGACATGGCTTAATGATGAAACAGCAGGGTCTGTTCCAAAGGGGGAAAGCAACAACCTGATGTTTCTGTAAAATGCGCTGTATGTGATAATATTTGTCTTGTGGTTACCTTCTTTCCCCTCTGCTTTTTGGTTCTCTCATTCTCTCAGTCTGAGTCTTCCTCCAGATACCCCTCTGCCCAAGACCCAGTGAGTCTAATGAGAGCTGAGTCGTCCAGAGCATATCACCAAACCCTAGTCCAAAGCAACCCCCAGCTGCTGCAGGCCCCAGTCAGTCAGACCTACCCCTCTGATTAGGATGCACCACCTCCACCACAGTCCCCTCCACAACAGCCCTCTGCACAGGGGGTGAGCAACTGTCCTAGGGTGCTTCTATCAAACAAAACAAATGATAAAACTTGATAAATGACAACAGTAAAATTCATTCATTTTGTGAAAGGTTGAAGCGATGTCTTTGTATTTGTCTGTGACCCAAAGCACTTCTATAGCGTTTCTATTTGTATCTTGTAGATAAGCCGCTCTCTTCCTCCTTTTCCAACATTTGTAGATGGTAAGATTTCCATAATATAGAAGTTGAAGAAATGAAACATTATAGTGAGTTATACTGCTTTGCTTTTGTGTCAGTGCCAGGACCATGTGACCCCGAGGATCTGATTGACGGTATTATCTTCTCTGCGACGTACCTGGGCTGCACTCACCTACTGTCAGAGCGCACGCCTTTAAAGAATACGCGAATGCAAGAAGCACAGGAGGCCATGAGCAGAGTCCGGGTGAGAACAGAGCCACCAAACGGCAGCTGTGCAACAAAACTGTTTAATATGAGTGGTCTTATTGGTCTTACTGTTTCTCTCAAATATTGTTCGTATCTGTCCAGATCTGTGTTAGTGAGCACTTCTCCTTTGCCGAGAGTGTGACACAGATTAGAGAGCATGATTATTGCACAGGTGTGCCTTAGGCTGGCCATAATAAAAGGCCAGTCTAAAATGTTAAAATGTGCAGTTTTAGCACAATGGCACAGATGTTGTTTGGAGGTAGTGTGCAATCGGTATGCTGATTGCAGAAATATCTACCAGAGCTGTTGCCCATGAATTTAATGTTCATTTACCTACCATAAGCAGTCTCCATAGGCATTTGAGAGAAGTTGGCAGTACATCCAACCGACCTCACAACTGCAGACTACATGTAACCATACCAGCCCCGGACCTCCACAACCAGCATCTTCACCTCCAAGATCCTCTGAGAGCAGCCACATGGACAGTTGCTGCAACAATCGGTTTGCATAACCAAAGAATTTCTGCACAAACTGTCAGAAACTATCTCAGGGAAGCTCATCTGCATGCTTGTTGTCCTCATCGGGTTCTTAACCTGACTGCAGTTCATTGTTGTAACCAACTGGAGTGTGCAAATGCTCACATTCGATGGTGTCTGGCACTTTGGAGAGGTGTTCTCTTTACTAATGAATTGCGGTTTTCACTTTACAGGGCAGATAGCAGACAGTGTGTATGGCGTCGCGTGGGTGAGCGTTTGGATATTAACGTTGTGGATTGAGTGGCCCATGGTGGCGGTGGGGTTATGGTATGGGCATGCATATGTTATGGACAACGAACACAGGTGCATTTTATTAATGGCATTTTGAATGCACAGAATTAGCAACAAGATCGTGAGGCCCATTGTTGTGCCATTTATCCACGACCCTCTCCTCATTTTGCAGCATAATAATGCTTGGCCCCATGTTGCATGGATCTGTACACAATTCCTGGAAGCTGAAAACATCCCAGTTCTTGCATGGCCAGCATACTTACTGGACATGTCATCCACTGGGCTTGTTTGGGATTGAGATTGCTCTGGATTGGTGGATACGACAACATGTTGCAGTGTCTGCCAATATCCAGCAACTTTGCACAGTCATTGAAGAGGAGTTGTCTAAAATTCCACAGGTCAACTCACACCAGATACACTAACCGGTTTTCGAATCCCTTCCAATACATTCATTCCTTTTCTACCGCTTAGTCCCGTTGGTCGCGGGTGACTGGAGCCTATCCCAGCAGCTTTGGGCCTGAGACGGGGTACACCCTGGACAGTGGCCGGTTAGTCGCAGGGCTACAAGTACACAGTGAAACATAATTTTACATGCTCTCTAAGCTGCATCTTGATATGTTACACCTGTGAGGTGCATGGACTATCCTGGCAAAAGAGAAGTGCTCGCTAACATAGATTTGGACAGATTTGTGAACAAAATTTGAGAGACATAGGAAGGGTCTTTGAGTTCAGGTCTAAAATAAAGTGTTGTTTTGTTCAGTATGAAGCCCAAAGCAAAGTTAGTTAGTTTAGCTGAGTTTGATCAGTTTGATGTGCTGCTTTGCCTTGGGGCTTGGGGTTGTGTAGTATATCATGCTGTTTGTTTGTGACATGCCCCACAAGCATAGCTTTACATAAAATGACAAATGATGTCCCTAAGATGTAGGAAATTGATACAGGACATTTGGAATGTTTAGTAATATGAGTAAATCTCATCTGTTTATTGCAGCAGACAGTACATTCAGTGTGTGAAGTGATCAAGTGTTATTTCTGGATTTTTTGAAATAGGGTTTAGGGTTTAGTTTAGGGTGTTGTGTATAGATGGACTCTTACGGACCTTTTTGAAAACCAAACTAAACTTTAATTGTTGGCATGTACCAACAGACTGATTCTGTGGTCTTTATTGACCCCTGCTGGTCACACTTAGAAACAACAGACTTTACCTGAAAAAGTCAAGGCAAGAGACAGGGGCACAACTACCCAGTGCTAGAGGGGTATGCAGCAAAAAAGGTAAGTGAGCCGGACATCATTATGTATGGGCTGTAAATAATAAAGGTTTATTTTAAAGTATATCAGCCACTGTAGGCCTAACATTAATATACGGTATTATTAACAAGGTTAACAAATAAAAGAAAAACAGTCACAAATTGACAAGCATTAACGTTATGATCAGATTCTAATAAAGAAACGAAAAGAATGAAAATAATCTAAATTTTTATAACAATTCTATGTAGGAGTCAGTTTCCACAGCTGAGCTGGTAAGAATAGGACTTTTCACTCGGGATATTCCATTAATTCTATTTATGGAGTCTAATGAGGGCGCCTACTGTAGCCTGTTAGTCCTCTAAAATGTTATATAGTATTGAGGAAATACTGAAATGAAATTTAGAAACGCAGCAGCTAAGCTACATTTAGGAAATACCACAAAAAAAAAAGGCAATTTTTATTTTTTTTTTATATACCATCGCTTTGGCAAGGTGCATATATGATCCCTATGCGCCGCATATAGCGCATACCCCCTTTTTCCACCACTGGCAAGAGGCTTTATATATAAGAAATAAAGTGTGTTTTAAAACAAATTACCCTTTTCCAACAGGTCTACTAAGTAAGCTCTAACAGACTACATTTAGGAAATACCACTCAAACTCAAGTCTGTTAGAGTATTGCATATTGTAGATTGATCTGTTATGACTAGGAGATGATGTACTAATGTGTTACCCCGATCATTAAAAGTGTATTTCATCCCCTTTATTTATTCCCTCTGTGCCTTTAATTCGATTCCCACCAGTGTTAATTTTGTTGATAAAACTATGACAGAATATTTTTGAAAAACAAAACGAAACAAAAACCAGTCAGGAAAAGGGAAAAATGAAGTGGAACTGTTTTTATTTTTATTTTATTTTTTTATTTTTTATATAGAGCTTTTTCACCTAGTAGGCACTCAAAGCGTTTTACATTAAGCTTCCATTCACCAGTGTTACAGCTGGAACACCACTGGAGGCAAGGGGGGTTAGGTGTCTTGCCCAAGGACACAACAACAGTATGAACTGTGGGGGAGAGTGGGATGTTATGATGTTTTTTGGGTTGTTTCAAGCGGGTATCGAAACGCCCACCCGCCGGTGGCTCTACCACAGAGCTACTGCCGCCCGTCTGTTCAATGCACTTTAAGTTGAAAGATGGTTTAGATGTTACGGTTATTATTATTATTTAGCTTTCTTGGGGTGTAAGGGCCTTTTGATAATTGCACATTTATTCAATTCAATTTTAAATAAGCTGTAAATGTGTATTTTGCATCTCTTTGATACACATTGATGTATTTTTGTTTATATTAAAATAGAGAGCAAGATTTTTTTTTACTTTACTTATTTTTTTTATTGATATAAACTATTTTCAATAAAGGCAATTGTGTTGAAATAAACAGTGTGAAATATGTTTGCAAATTCAAATCTCAATTGTCAGCCCTGCGACTAACTGGCCACTGTCCAGGGTGTACCCCGCCTCAGGCCCAAAGCTGCTGGGATAGGCTCCAGTCACCCGCGACCCCTAACGGGACAAAGCGGTAGAAAATGAATGAATGAAAAATCTCAATTCTAAGAAATTATAGTTCCCTTCTCGAGGGAACTCAACACTGCGTCGTGAAACGACACTTTGGGGAACGCCCTCAGCGTGACGGCTCTGAAGCATGAATGAAACTTAGACCGATCCTAATTGGTACTACGTCACGGCGTAGTAAGTGCCGGCCTACCCGGAAGTATAAAGGGACGCCTCTCACAACCACGCCAGCTTTTCGCTCTTCAGCAAATGCCCTGTGTGTGAACGAGAGACTTGTTGAGAAACTTTTGAATGAAAAGTATGGCAGAACAGTTTAAGAAGTGTGTGTACCCCTGCCCTTGTTACATTACGGGTAGGGACACGCACTGGTTGTGTGTGATCTGCTTGGGAGCACAGCACGCTAGGTCAGCTCTCGAGGGAGCTGGCTGCGAGCACTGTGAGGCACTCCCCCGCAGGGTGCTGCGCTCCCGCCTGGCCGTGTTTGACCAGGCCGGCCAGGCTCGCGTTCCCCGTGGTCCCGTTCAGGTCCCGCGGCCGCCGAGGCGGCGCGGCGGCTGAGATCGTGGGGATCGCAGCTGGAGCTGTTTGATGAGATTGGGACAGCTGAGGCTGTTTCCCAATCATCGTCAGACAGCTCTGATGCCCTTCCTCCCCGTGCAGGAGCCCGCGAGGCGGCTTCGAGCGGGCATCGAGAGGGTCCGATGCTTGAGCTGTCCACATCTGAGGATGTGGACGTGATCAGCATTGAGTCGGGTGACGTAGAGGCTCACTGGTCACCTCAGGTGCCCGCATATGAGGAGCTCATTGAGGTTGTGACTCGTGCGGTGGCCAGGTTAAATATTAGCTGGCCACCAGAACGGCAGGAAGCGACGGTTACTAAAAATACTGGATGAGCGCTTCCTGCAGCACAGAGAACGGCCAAAACAGCGGGTTTACCATTTTTTCCGGACTTGCACAACGAGTTGTGTAAGTCCTGGAATAAGCCACACTCTTCCCGCATTTCCAATCCAACACCCGTAGATTACAGTAAGGTGTTGGGGGCGGGGGAACAGGGCTATGGGAGAATGCCGCCGGTAGAAGAGGCACTGGCCAGTTACCTCTCTCACGGTGCGGCGGCGTCTCTAAAAACCCCCCATGTCTGCATACTATGGCCATATTACAGGCATACCAGGCCGATCTGTTAGCGGACCTGGAGGAAGGCGGGGGTCCCACATCCTCAGATGTGGGACCCCCGCCTTCCTCCAGCGACAGATTTGTCCCTTAGGGTCACCAAAGAGACGGCACGTGCGGTGGGCCATTCCATGGCGGCAATGGTAGCCACGGAGAGGCACTTGTGGCTGAATCTAGCGGGGATAAAAGAGAAGGAGAAGGGTTTTCTCCTTGATGCCCCTCTATCACCTTCAGGCCTGTTCGGTGATGCCGTCACTACGGTCGTGGACAGGTATCAGGAGGGGAGGAGGCAGTCGGCGGTGTTCAAGCAGTGTTTCCCCCGCCACACCAGGTCCAAAGGGGCTGGGCTTAAGACCGACCAGCCCCAGCCATCATTGAGCTCCGCGTATCGACAGATACAAAAGGAGAGCGTCGCCTCTAGAGCCCCTCCCCAGGGAGCGCGGCAACAGAGGCAGCGTTTTCGCTCGAAGCCGACGCAGCAGGAAGGGGACCTGAGGGTCCTCCTTCAGACTAAGAAGGCTTTAGGGAAGAGGTCCTAGCAGGCATAGGGCCTCTAAGGGCTGCCCCCTCCGGAGAGAGGCGGCTGAGGCCGGTTTCTCTGCGGCGCCCTTTGGATTCCGATGTAGGTTTCCCGCTGTCTATGACGCTTCGGGCTACATCGGGTTCCAGCATACGAGAGCTGCCTCACAGCCCACCCCGAGGGGTTTTGGGCAGGCAGCGAGGGTGTATGCGCATCGAGGATCGTACACAACCTCTCTCTGCAGTACAATCGTTTCAGGGGGGCGGCAACGGTCTTCGAAGCAGACCAGAGGTAGTACAAATAGTGGGTTCGTGGAAAAAAGCCCATGTAAATAAATTGCCATCGGACGAATAGTTACCCGAAGGGATCGTAGTGTGAATTTGGATCCAAAATGCCTACCAAGTTAATGGGCCAACGGGCACTTGGCGCTTCCCTCCCCTTTCTTGACCCCAAAACGACTTCCCCCGGTAATAGCGGGTTTCCGGACACCACTAGGTTTGCCCACGGTCCACCTGGGAACATTTTCGTTTTCCTGACCGCTCCTAAGCCACGCCCACATCCCACGAACCCACTATTTGTCCACGAACCCTATATTTTTGGGAAAACCCTGCTGACCTCTCTTAAGTCACGCCCACGTCCCACTGACCACTCCTAAGCCCCACCCACATCCCACGAACCCACTATTTGTCCACTTCCCCACTATTTTGGGGAAAAGTGTCAGTGACCACTGCTGACCACTCCTAAGCCACTCCCACATCCCACGAACCCACTATTTGTCCACTTCCCCACTATTTTGGGGAAAAGTGTCAGTGACCACTTCTGACCACTCCTAAGCCCCGCCCACATCCCACGAACCCACTATTTGTCCACTTCCCCACTATTTTGGGGAAAAGTGTCAGTGACCACTGCTGACCACTCCTAAGCCACTCCCACATCCCACGAACCCACTATTTGTCCACTTCCCCACTATTTTGGGGAAAAATGTCAGTGACCACTGCTGACCACTCCTAAGCCACTCCCACATCCCACGAACCCACTATTTGTCCACTTCCCCACTATTTTGGGGAAAAGTGTCAGTGACCACTGCTGACCACTCCTAACCCACGCCCACATCCCACGAACCCACTATTTGTCCACTTCCCCACTATTTTGGGGAAAAGTGTCAGTGACCACTTCTGACCACTCCTAAGCCCCCCCCATCCCACGAACCCACTATTTGTCCACTTCCCCACTATTTTGTGGAAAAGTGTCAGTGACCACTGCTGACCACTCCTAACCCACGCCCACATCCCACAAACCCACTATTTGTCCACTTCCCCAGTATTTTTTCAGAATGGACCCAGAAGCGGTCAGATGGTCATGTGCCACAAGAGGATGCGCGCGGTGGCGCCCCCTCTGGCCAATTTTGACCTTTGGCCCAAAGTTGCTCCGAGAGACTTGCCCAGTGGATATGGCATACCAGGGGCCCCCCTGAGCTCCCAGTTTGATTTTGGACCACAATGGACCTTTCTGAACTAATCCCAGTTGCCCATTATTTCAATGTATTTTGTGTAGTGCGTTTGCGGACGGCGCTTAGGAAGGTCCGATCGACTCGGGAGTGGACTCCTTTTTCTCGCCACAGTGCATGGAAGCGGGTGGTAAAGTTTGGAGAGGCTACGACATTGTTAAGGGGTCAAATAATGTGTAGGGTCAATGGGTCAGAACCCGTTATAGGCTGTGTATTTTGGAGGCTGACATTTTTTCCTTTTGCTCTAGAGCCAGCCGCCTTTGATATGTTGTTCTGGGGGGCCACTGGAGCCAGCGTGCAAAATTTGGGGCCCCTGGGACCTTTCTGAACAAATCCCAGTTGCCCATTATTTCAATGTATTTGTGTAGTGCGTTCACGGACGGCGCTTAGGAAGGTCCGATCGACTCGTGGGTGGACTCCTTTTTCTCATCACAGTACGCTGAAGCGTGCAATAAAGTTTGGAGAGGCTACAACATTGTTAAGGGGCTTAAATGGCTTAATTGGCAGCAGAGCTTTTCCCCTCCCCCGCTCTTCACAAAACTGAAAGTCATGTCTGAGCATGTGGGGGCTGAGAGGGAGATTTTCTCCAGGGGCTAAAACGGAGTGCCTTGGAGCTAGAAACTGGCGCTTCGAATATGTCGACTGGGGGGGCCCGAGGAGCCAGGGTGCAAAATTTGGGGCCCCTATGACCTTTGTATAAAACTCCCAGTTGCCCATTATTTCAATGTATTTGTGTATTGCGTTCGCGGACGGCGCTTAGGAAGGTCCAATCGACTCAGGAGTGGACTCCTTTTTCTCGCCACAGTACGTGGAAGCGGTCCGTAAAGTTTGGCGAGGCTACGACATTTTTAAGGGGCTTAATTGGCAAAAGAGCTACGGTCGTCCGCGAAGATACTATGCGCATAAGTGGGAAGTGGGATGACTCCCGTCCGGAGACGGAAGGTCTTGGGATCTTGAAATTTTCGATCGGTACTCTCTAGGGGCCCCTGAAGTGGAATCCCGAAGCGCATAACTCTAGGACCCCCTGAACCAGTTTGCATCCTCACTCTCCAACACAAAAAGAAGGCCCCTCTGCGCCTCCGCCTTTTAGAGGCCTTCTTGAGAAAATCTGTCTCAGGCTATGTCCACACGAAGCCAGTGCATCCCCTATCCGATCTTGAGACGGCGTCGTCTCAAGAAAATATCTGCGTACACACGGCCGGCTGAAAACGATGTAGTATATATGCCCGACCAGTATGGGGCGCTGTAATTCTGCCACAGATATACACTATACACGAAGAAGAAGACTTTGAGCATGCGCATAACCTTGCGCGCTGCAGAAGAAGACGAAGACCTAAATATTTATTTTCTAATAAAAACAAGTTCTCAAATTGTTGCAGTCATATATTTAGAGTGTAGTAATTGGTGCCCTCATGTTTGTTGTTTGCTCTTCAATATACGGACTGAGTTCTGAGTGCTTTGGACATGCGGACATTCTCTCTCCATTCATTTTCTCCTGGTTGCTCTCCTGGTTCTCTTTCGCGGTGGATCTAAGAGCATGTGGCGTATAGTGTTGTCCATTATCGCTTGTTGCTCACCACAACTGCATAGAAGCAATAGATTTTGCTGTAATAAAGCTAGTAGGCTTAGTAGCTTCTGCAGCACGAACTCAATCATGTAGTCCGCCATTATTGTTGTTGCTGTTACGCAGACGAGGCCGACACGTGATGCGATGACATCATCGTTTTCACAAAATATACGGATTGGCTGTACACACGACACCGCAAGGGTGTCGCAAAGGTGTTGTCGAAAGATTTATCCACTTTAGAACCCTGTTTCAAAAAATAGCGGATTCAGTCTCCCAAAACACCGGATCCGTGTGGACGAAAGGCCAATACGATACAAAATGTATATGGATACAGTGATTTTTGTCTCCGTGTGGACAGCCCCTCAGAGGCTGAAATTTTTTCCCTTGTCTCTAGAGCCAGCCGCCTTCAATATGTTATTCAGGGGGGGCCCTGGAGCCAGCGTGCGAAATTTGGGGCCCCTGGGACCTTTGTATAAAACTCCCACTTGCCCATTATTTCAATGTATTTTGTATAGTGAGTTGACGGACGGCGCTTAGGAAGGTCCGATCGACTTGTGGGTGGACTCCTTTTTATCATCACAGTGTGTGGAAGGGGGTGGTGAAGTTTGGAGAGGCTACAACGTTGTTAAGGGGTCAAATAATGTGTAGGGTCAATGGGTCAGAACCCGTTATAGGCTGTGTATTTTGGAGGCTGACATTTTTTCCCTTTGCTCTAGAGCCAACCACATTTGATATGTTGTTCAGGGGGGCCACTGGAACCAGCGTGCAAAATTTGGGGCCCCTATGACCTTTGTATAAAACTCCCAGTTGCCCATTATTTCAATGTATTTGTGTATTGCGTTCGCGGACGGCGCTTAGCAAGGTCCAATCGACTCAGGAGTGGACTCCTTTTTCTCGTCACAGTACGTGGAAGCGGTCGGTAAAGTTTGGAGAGGCTACGACATTGTTAAGGGGTCAAAATGTCAACTAAGGGTACTAACTTTAGGCCATAAAAAGAAAGGTGTCTTTTTGATCATATTTTTTTTCCCCTTTGCTCTAGAGCTGTGCGCTTCGGATATGTTATTCAGGGGTACTCCAGGAGCCAGGGTGTAAAATTTGGGATTCCCACATGCCCGTTTTCTCAATTTTTCGCCCTAGTGGGGGCGCTGGCGGCCACTTCCCGAGGTCCGATCGACTCAAATGTGGTCTCTTTTTACTCGTCACAGTACGTGGAATCCTGTGGTAAAGTTTGGAGAGGCTACGACATTGTTAAGGGGCTTAAATGGCTTAATTGGCAGCAGAGCTATTCCCCTCCCCCGCTCTTCACAAAACTGAAAGTCATGTCTGAGCATGTGGGGGCTGAGAGGGAGATTTTCTCCAGGGAATTAAACGGAGTGCCTTGGAGCTAGAAACTGGCGCTTCAAATATGTCGACTGGGGGGGCCCGAGGAGCCAGGGTGCAAAATTTGGGGCCCCTATGACCTTTGTATAAAACTCCCACTTGCCCATTATTTCAATGTATTTGTGTAGTGTGTTCGCGGACGGCGCTTAGGAAGGTCCAATCGACTCAGGAGTGGACTCCTTTTTCTCATCACAATACGCTGAAGCGTGCAATAAAGTTTGGAGAAGCTACAACATTGTTAAGTGGCTTAAATGGCTTAATTGGCAGCAGAGCTTTTCCCCTCCCCCGCTCTTCACAAAACTGAAAGTCATGTCTGAGCATGTGGGGGCTGAGAGGGAGATTTTCTCCAGGGAGTAAAACGGAGTGCCTTGGAGCTAGAAACTGGCGCTTCAAATATGTTGACTGGGGGGGCCCGAGGAGCCAGGGTGCAAAATTTGGGGCCCCTATGACCTTTGTATAAAACTCCCAGTTGCCCATTATTTCAATGTATTTGTGTAGTGCATTCATGACGGGCGCAAGGTCCAATCGACTCAGGAGTGGACTCCTTTTTCTCGCCACAGTACGTGGAAGCGGTCCGTAAAGTTTGGAGAGGCTACGACATTGTTAAGGGGCTTAATTGGCAAAAGAGCTACGGTCGTCCGCGAAGATACTATGCGCATAAGTGGGAAGTGGGATGACTCCCGTCCGTAGACGGAAGGTCTTGGGATCTTGAAATTTTCGATCGGTACTCTCTAGGGGCCCCTGAAGTGGAATCCAGAAGCGCATAACTCTAGGACCCCCTGAACCAGTTTGCATCCTCACTCTCCAACAAAAAAAGAAGGCCCTCTGCGCCTTCGACTTTTAGAGGCCTTCTTGAGAAAATCTGTCTCAGAGGCTGAAATTTTTTCCCTTGGCTCTAGAGCCAGCCGCCTTCAATATGTTATTCAGGGGGGGCCCTGGAGCCAGCGTGCAAAATTTGGGACCCCTGGGACCTTTCTGAACAAATCCCAGTTGCCCATTATTTCAATGTATTTGTGTAGTGCGTTCACGGACGGCGCTTAGGAAGGTCCAATCGACTCGAGTGGACTCATTTTCTCGTCACAGTGCGTGGAAGCGGGTGGTAAAGTTTGGAGAGGCTACGACATTGTTAAGGGTCAAATAATGTGTAGGGTCAATGGGTCAGAACCCGTTATAGGCTGTGTATTTTGGAGGCTGACATTTTTTCCCTTTGCTCTAGAGCCAGCCGCCTTTGATATGTTGTTCTGGGGGGCCACTGGAACCAGCGTGCAAAATTTGGGGCCCCTGGGACCTAATTAGAAAACTCCCAGTTGCCCATTATTTCAATGTATTGTCTGTAGTGTGTTCGTGGACGGCGCTTAGAAAGGTCCGATCGACTCGGGAGTGGACTCCTTTTTCTCGTCACAGTACGTGGAAGCGGTCGGTAAAGTTTGGAGAGGCTACGACATTGTTAAGGGGTCAAAAGGTCAACTAAGGGTACTAACTTTAGGCGCTGAAAAGAAAAGTGTCTTTTTGAGCATATTTTTTTTCCCCTTTGCTCTAGAGCTGTGTGCTTCGGATATGTTATTCAGGGGTACTCCAGGAGCCAGGGTGAAAAATTTGGGATTCCCACATGCCCGTTTTCTCAATATTTCGCCATAGTGGGGGCGCTGGCGGCCACTTCCCGAGGTCCGATTGACTCAAATGCAGGGCCGCGGGAAGTAATTTTGAACAGGGGGTGCTGTGAATTTTTTTTTGACAAAAAACCTATGAGCCTATAGGCCTATTTAAAATACATTTTAAAAATAAATACATTGAGATTTACTACTTTATTGTCATATACACTTCAGTGCACAGCCAGCCAGGGTCTGAAACACACAGACATCAGTTCTCAGATATGCGCAATGCGCTATTAATCTGAAGCAGAATAAGACATAGCCTATACATACGTGCAACTTATTTAGATCAACAAATAATATTACAACAAAATATAATATTAATCAAGCTTCACAATAACGCTAACAACGCTGACAATTTTGGTCAGCTGGCTTGAGTCACTGCACGTTTGTCACACGCAATTCTATTCACTCTAGAATCTTTTTACGCACACCACAAGGAAATAATCTCTGACTATTTAAGCAATTTGTTTATTGAACAGTTCTCCACATCCATTACGCAAAGAACACACGCACAGTATAAAGCTTTCTGTCTCCATCTCCAACCTTTTTACACAAACCACAAGGAAATAATCTCCGACTATTTAAACGGGTTTTAACAGTTCTCCACAACCATTACGCAAGAACACACGAACGAAATAATACTCTCCATCTCCATCCCCACCACCTTACAAAAATACTATAGGGTACTACTTACAATTGCTTGGCTAGTCAAAGCTGATCCCACACTTGTTGCCAAAAAAATAAATGTTACAAGCGCGCAGCACCATGCTCTTACCTGAGCTACATGCAGGCGGGTGCCCTGGTTACAGGTGTCCAAATGTCGAGGTGCGCTCTGGGATCGTGGAGATAAAGTCTCTCATGAGGGACGAATGTCCAGGAGTTCAGAATGTCTGTGTTGGTATGCATCAGCGAAGGTGTGCGAGTCTTTTCTGGGTCATGGTGCTGCGTACCCATGTCTTTAAAAAACGCAAGGCGGAGAAAGTGCGTTCGGCCACGGAGATGGGTAGTCAGTCACAGACATAACTCGATCAGTTTTTCTATCTCTGAAAACATGGCTCTTGTTTGTGGCTGGAGCTTTATCAAACATGATGCTACATATTGGACTGTGACACACATAAACCCTCTGTCTTTTGTGACATCGGCAAGCTGCTTGGCGATGCTTGGCCTAAGCATTTTGAGCTGGAGTTCAAGGCGGTGACCTGCCTGCCTGACGTTGAGAACGTAACTTCCGAACCTGATGATTAGTCCTCAAAATATGAAATAAAATCCAAAATATACGTAATAGCCTACGTGTGTCAAAATCATTTTCTAAAATATTCATAAGGAATTTATAAATTGTGCAAAATATTTTAATAGGTCTACATTTTTTTAAATCTCCCTCTCGTCTCTAGGGGGTGCTGCAGCACCCCCAGCACCCCCACTTCCCGCGGCCATACTCAAATGTGGTCTCTTTTTACTCGTCACAGTACGTGGAATCCTGTGGTAAAGTTTGGTGGGGCTACGACATTGTTAAGGGGTCAAAAGGTCAACTAAGGGTACTAACTTTAGGCCAAGAAAAGAATGGTGTCTTTTTGATCATATTTTTTTTCCCCTTTGCTCTAGAGCTGTGTGCTTCGGATATGTTATTCAGGGGTACTCCAGGAGCCAGGGTGAAAAATTTGGGATTCCCACATGCCCGTTTTCTCAATATTTCGCCCTAAAGGGGGCGCTGGCGGCCACTTCCCGAGGTCCAATCGACTCAAATGGGGTCTCTTTTTTCTCGTCACAGTACGTGGAATGCTGTGGTAAAGTTTGGAGAGGCTACAACATTGTTAAGGGGTCAAAAGGTCAGCTAAGGGTACTAACTATAGGCCTTGAAAAGAAAGGTGTCTTTTTGATCATATTTTTTTTCCCCTTTGCTCTAGAGCTGTGCGCTTCGGATATGTTATTCAGGGGTACTCCAGGAGCCAGGGTGAAAATTTTGGGATTCCCACATGCCCGTTTTCTCTATTTTTTCGCCCTAGTGGGGGCGCTGGCGGCCACATCCCGAGGTCCGATCGACTCAAATGTGGTCTCTTTTTTCTCGTCACAGTACGTGGAATAGTGTGGTAAAGTTTGGTGGGGCTACGACATTGTTAAGGGGTCAAATAATGTGTAGGGTCAATGGGTCAGAACCCGTTATAGGCTGAGTATTTTGGAGGCTGACATTTTTTCCTTTGCTCTAGAGCCAGCCGCCTTTGATATGTTGTTCTGGGGGGCCACTGGAGCCAGCGTGCAAAATTTGGGACCCTGGGACCTTTCTGAACAAATCCCAGTTGCCCATTATTTCAATGTATTTGTGTAGTGCGTTCACGGACGGCGCTTAGGAAGGTCCAATCGACTCGGGAGAGGACTCATTTTTTTCGTCACAGCGCATGGAAGCGGGTGGTAAAGTTTGGAGAGGCTACGACATTGTTAAGGGGTCACATAATGTGTAGGGTCAATGGGTCAGAACCCGTTATAGGCTGTGTATTTTGGAGGCTGACATTTTTTCCTTTTGCTCTAGAGCCAGCCGCCTTTGACATGTTGTTCTGGGGGGCCACTGGAACCAGCGTGCAAAATTTGGGACCCCTGGGACCTTTCTGAACAAATCCCAGTTGCCCATTATTTCAATGTATTTGTGTAGTGCGTTCACGGACGGCGCTTAGGAAGGTCCAATCGACTCGGGAGTGGACCCATTTTTCTCGTCACAGTGCATGTAAGCGGGTGGTAAAGTTTGGAGAGGCTACGACATTGTTAAGGGGTCAAATAATGTAGGGTCAATGGGTCAGAACCCGTTATAGGCTGTGTATTTTGGAGGCTGACATTTTTTCCTTTTGCTCTAGAGCCAGCCGCCTTTGATATGTTGTTCTGGGGGGCCACTGGAGCCAGCGTGCAAAATTTGGGACCCTGGGACCTTTCTGAACAAATCCCTTGCCCATTATTTCAATGTGTTTGTGTAGTGCTCACGGACGGCGCTTAGGAAGGTCCAATCGACTCGGGAGTGGACTCATTTTTCTCATCACAGTGCATGGAAGCGGGTGGTAAAGTTTGGAGAGGCTACGACATTGTTAAGGGTCAAATAATGTGTAGGGTCAATGGGTCAGAACCCGTTATAGGCTGTGTATTTTGGAGGCTGACATTTTCCTTTTGCTCTAGAGCCAGCCGCCTTTGATATGTTGTTCTGGGGGGCCACTGGAACCAGCGTGCAAAATTTGGGGCCCCTGGGACCTTTCTGAACAAATCCCACTTGCCCATTATTTCAATGTGTTTGTGTAGTGCGTTCACGGACGGCGCTTAGGAAGGTCCAATCGACTCGGGAGTGGACTCATTTTTCTCGTCACAGTGCATGGAAGCGGGTGGTAAAGTTTGGAGAGGCTACGACATTGTTAAGGGTTCAAATAATGTGTAGGGTCAATGGGTCAGAACCCGTTATAGGCTGTGTATTTTGGAGGCTGACATTTTTTCCTTTTGCTCTAGAGCCAGCCGCCTTTGATATGTTGTTCTGGGGGCCACTGGAACCAGCGTGCAAAATTTGGGGCCCTGGGACCTTTCTGAACAAATCCCAGTTGCCCATTATTTCAATGTGTTTGTGTAGTGCGTTCACGGACGGCGCTTAGGAAGGTCCAATCGACTCGGGAGTGGACTCCTTTTTCTCGCCAAAGTGCGTGGAAGCGGGTGGTAAAGTTTGGAGAGGCTACAACATTGTTAAGGGGTCAAAAGGTCAACTAAGGGTACTAACTTTAGGCCTTGAAAAGAAAAGTGTCTTTTTGATCATATTTTTTTTCCCCTATGGTCTAGAGCTGTGCGCTTCGGATATGTTATTCAGGGGTACTCCAGGAGCCAGGGTGAAAGATTTGGGATTCCCACGTGCCCGTTTTCTCTATTTTTTCGCCCTAGTGGGGGCGCTGGCGGCCACTTCCCGAGGTCCGATCGACTCAAATGGGGTCTCTTTTTTCTCGTCACAGTACGTGGAATGCTGTGGTAAAGTTTGGAGAGGCTACAACATTGTTAAGGGGTCAAAAGGTCAGCTAAGGGTACTAACTATAGGCCTTGAAAAGAAAGGTGTCTTTTTGATCATATTTTTTTCCCCTTTGCTCTAGAGCTGTGCGCTTCGGATATGTTATTCAGGGGTACTCCAGGAGCCAGGGTGAAAATTTTGGGATTCCCACATGCCCGTTTTCTCTATTTTTTCGCCCTAGTGGGGCGCTGGCCACTTCCCGAGGTCCGATCGACTCAAATGTGGTCTCTTTTTTCTCGTCACACTACGTGGAATAGTGTGGTAAAGTTTGGTGGGGCTACGACATTGTTAAGGGGTCAAATAATGTGTAGGGTCAATGGGTCAGAACCCGTTATAGGCTGAGTATTTTGGAGGCTGACATTTTTTCCTTTTGCTCTAGAGCCAGCCGCCTTTGATATGTTGTTCTGGGGGGCCACTGGAGCCAGCGTGCAAAATTTGGGACCCCTGGGACCTTTCTGAACAAATCCCAGTTGCCCATTATTTCAATGTATTTGTGTAGTGCGTTCACGGACGGCGCTTAGGAAGGTCCAATCGACTCGGAGAGGACTCATTTTTCGTCACAGCGCATGGAAGCGGGTGGTAAAGTTTGGAGAGGCTACGACATTGTTAAGGGGTCACATAATGTGTAGGGTCAATGGGTCAGAACCCGTTATAGGCTGTGTATTTTGGAGGCTGACATTTTTTCCTTTTGCTCTAGAGCCAGCCTTTGATATGTTGTTCTGGGGGGCCACTGGAACCAGCGTGCAAAATTTGGGACCCCTGGGACCTTTCTGAACAAATCCCAGTTGCTCATTATTTCAATGTATTTGTGTAGTGCGTTCACGGACGGCGCTTAGGAAGGTCCAATCGACTCGGGAGTGGACTCATTTTTCTCGTCACAGTGCGTGGAAGCGGGTGGTAAAGTTTGGAGAGGCTACGACATTGTTAAGGGGTCAAATAATGTGTAGGGTCAATGGGTCAGAACCCGTTATAGGCTGTGTATTTTGGAGGCTGACATTTTTTCCTTTTGCTCTAGAGCCAGCCGCCTTTGATATGTTGTTCTGGGGGGCCACTGGAACCAGCGTGCAAAATTTGGGGCCCCTGGGACCTTTCTGAACAAATCCCACTTGCCCATTATTTCAATGTATTTGTGTAGTGCTCACGGACGGCGCTTAGGAAGGTCCAATCGACTCGGGAGTGGACTCATTTTTCTCGTCACAGTGCATGGAAGCGGGTGGTAAAGTTTGGAGAGGCTACGACATTGTTAAGGGGTCAAATAATGTGTAGGGTCAATGGGTCAGAACCCGTTATAGGCTGTGTATTTTGGAGGCTGACATTTTTTCCTTTTGCTCTAGAGCCAGCCGCCTTTGATATGTTGTTCTGGGGGGCCACTGGAGCCAGCGTGCAAAATTTGGGACCCCTGGGACCTTTCTGAACAAATCCCACTTGCCCATTATTTCAATGTGTTTGTGTAGTGCGTTCACGGACGGCGCTTAGGAAGGTCCAATCGACTCGGGAGTGGACTCATTTTTCGTCACAGTGCATGGAAGCGGGTGGTAAAGTTTGGAGAGGCTACGACATTGTTAAGGGGTCAAATAATGTGTAGGGTCAATGGGTCAGAACCCGTTATAGGCTGTGTATTTTGGAGGCTGACATTTTTTCCTTTTGCTCTAGAGCCAGCCGCCTTTGATATGTTGTTCTGGGGGGCCACTGGAACCAGCGTGCAAAATTTGGGGCCCCTGGGACCTTTCTGAACAAATCCCACTTGCCCATTATTTCAATGTGTTTGTGTAGTGCGTTCACGGACGGCGCTTAGGAAGGTCCAATCGACTCGAGTGGACTCATTTTTCGTCACAGTGCATGGAAGCGGGTGGTAAAGTTTGGAGAGGCTACGACATTGTTAAGGGTTCAAATAATGTGTACGGTCAATGGGTCAGAACCTGTTATAGGCTGTGTATTTTGGAGGCTGACATTTTTTCCTTTTGCTCTAGAGCCAGCCGCCTTTGATATGTTGTTCTGGGGGGCCACTGGAACCAGCGTGCAAAATTTGGGGCCCCTGGGACCTTTCTGAACAAATCCCAGTTGCCCATTATTTCAATGTGTTTGTGTAGTGCGTTCACGGACGGCGCTTAGGAAGGTCCAATCGACTCGGGAGTGGACTCCTTTTTCTCGCCAAAGTGCGTGGAAGCGGGTGGTAAAGTTTGGAGAGGCTACAACATTGTTAAGGGGTCAAAAGGTCAACTAAGGGTACTAACTTTAGGCCTTGAAAAGAAAAGTGTCTTTTTGATCATATTTTTTTTCCCCTATGGTCTAGAGCTGTGCGCTTCGGATATGTTATTCAGGGGTACTCCAGGAGCCAGGGTGAAAGATTTGGGATTCCCACGTGCCCGTTTTCTCTATTTTGTCGCCCTAGTGGGGGCGCTGGCGGCCACTTCCCGAGGTCCGATCGACTCAAATGGGGTCTCTTTTTTCTCGTCACAGTACGTGGAATGCTGTGGTAAAGTTTGGAGAGGGTACAACATTGTTAAGGGGTCAAAAGGTCAGCTAAGGGTACTAACTATAGGCCCTGAAAAGAAAGGTGTCTTTTTGATCATATTTTTTCCCCTTTGCTCTAGAGCTGTGCGCTTCGGATATGTTATTCAGGGGTACTCCAGGAGCCAGGGTGAAAAATTTGGGATTCCCACATGCCCGTTTTCTCAATATTTCGCCCTAGTGGGGGCGCTGGCGACCACTTCCCGAGGTCCGATCGACTCAAATGTGGTCTCTTTTTACTCGTCACAGTACGTGGAATCCTGTGGTAAAGTTTGGTGGGGCTACGACATTGTTAAGGGGTCAAATAATGTGTAGGGTCAATGGGTCAGAACCCGTTATAGGCTGTGTATTTTGGAGGCTGACATTTTTTCCTTTTGCTCTAGAGCCAGCCGCCTTTGATATGTTGTTCTGGGGGGCCACTGGAGCCAGCGTGCAAAATTTGGGACCCCTGGGACCTTTCTGAACAAATCCCACTTGCCCATTATTTCAATGTATTTGTGTAGTGCGTTCACGGACGGCGCTTAGGAAGGTCCAATCGACTCGGGAGTGGACTCCTTTTTCTCGCCAAAGTGCGTGGAAGCGGGTGGTAAAGTTTGGAGAGGCTACGACATTGTTAAGGGGTCAAATAATGTGTAGGGTCAATGGGTCAGAACCCGTTATAGGCTGTGTATTTTGGAGGCTGACATTTTTTCTTTTTGCTCTAGAGCCAGCCGCCTTTGATATGTTGTTCTGGGGGGCCACTGGAACCAGCGTGCAAAATTTGGGGCCCCTGGGACCTTTCTGAACAAATCCCACTTGCCCATTATTTCAATGTGTTTGTGTAGTGCGTTCACGGACGGCGCTTAGGAAGGTCCAATCGACTCGGAGTGGACTCATTTTCTCGTCACAGTGCATGGAAGCGGGTGGTAAAGTTTGGAGAGGCTACGACATTGTTAAGGGGTCAAATAATGTGTAGGGTCAATGGGTCAGAACCCGTTATAGGCTGTGTATTTTGGAGGCTGACATTTTTTCCTTTTGCTCTAGAGCCAGCCGCCTTTGATATGTTGTTCTGGGGGGCCACTGGAGCCAGCGTGCAAAATTTGGGACCCCTGGGACCTTTCTGAACAAATCCCACTTGCCCATTATTTCAATGTGTTTGTGTAGTGCGTTCACGGACGGCGCTTAGGAAGGTCCAATCGACTCGGGAGTGGACTCATTTTTCTCGTCACAGTGCATGGAAGCGGGTGGTAAAGTTTGGAGAGGCTACGACATTGTTAAGGGTTCAAATAATGTGTAGGGTCAATGGGTCAGAACCCGTTATAGGCTGTGTATTTTGGAGGCTGACATTTTTTCCTTTTGCTCTAGAGCCAGCCGCCTTTGATATGTTGTTCTGGGGGGCCACTGGAACCAGCGTGCAAAATTTGGGGCCCCTGGGACCTTTCTGAACAAATCCCACTTGCCCATTATTTCAATGTGTTTGTGTAGTGCGTTCACGGACGGCGCTTAGAAAGGTCCAATCGACTCGGGAGTGGACTCATTTTTCTCGTCACAGTGCATGGAAGCGGGTGGTAAAGTTTGGAGAGGCTACGACATTGTTAAGGGTTCAAATAATGTGTAGGGTCAATGGGTCAGAACCCGTTATAGGCTGTGTATTTTGGAGGCTGACATTTTTTCCTTTTGCTCTAGAGCCAGCCGCCTTTGATATGTTGTTCTGGGGGGCCACTGGAACCAGCGTGCAAAATTTGGGGCCCCTGGGACCTTTCTGAACAAATCCCACTTGCCCATTATTTCAATGTGTTTGTGTAGTGCGTTCACGGACGGCGCTTAGGAAGGTCCAATCGACTCGGGAGTCCATCCATCCATCCATCCATCTTCTACCGCTTATCCGGGGCCGGGTCGCGGGGGCAGCAGTCTAAGCAGAGACGCCCAGACTTCCCTCTCCCCAGACACTTCCTCTAGCTCTTCCGGGGATACCGAGCGTTCCCAGGCCAGCCGAGAGACATAGTCCCTCCAGCGTGTCCTAGGTCTTCCCCGGGGTCTCCTCCCGGTGGGACATGCCCGAAACACCTCCCTAGGGAGGCGTCCAGGAGGCATCCGAAACAGATGCCCGAGCCACCTCAGCTGGCTCCTCTCGATGTGGAGAGCAGCGGTTCTACTTTGAGCTCCTCCCGGTGACCGAGCTCCTCACCTTATCTCTAAGGAGCGCCCGCCACCCCTGCGGAGGAAGCCCATTTCGGCCGCTTGTATCCGGGATCTTGTTCTTTCGGTCATGACCCAAAGCTCATGACCATAGGTGAGTAGGAACGTAGATTGACCGGTAAATCGAGAGCTTTGCCTTACAGCTCAGCTCCTTCTTCACCACGACAGACCGGTACATCGACCGCATCACTGCAGAAGCTGCACCGATCCGTCTGTCAATCTCACGTTCCTCCTCCTTCACTCGTGAACAAGACACCAAGATACTTGAACTCCTCCACTTGAGGCAGGATCTCTCCACCAACCTGAAGGGGACAAGCCACCCTTTTCCGACTGAGAACCATGGTCTCAGACTTGGAGGTGCTGATCCTCATCCCAGCCGCTTCACACTCGGCTGCAAACCGTCCCAGTGCACGCTGAAGGTCCTGGCTTGATGGAGCCAACAGGACAACATCATCTGCAAAAAGCAGAGACGAGATCCTGTGGTCCCCAAACCAGACTCCCTCCGGCCCCTGGCTGCGCCTAGAAATCCTGTCCATGAAGATAATGAACAGGACCGGTGACAAAGGGCAGCCCTGCCGGAGTCCAACATGCACTGGGAACAGGTCTGACTTACTGCCGGCAATGCGAACCAAGCTCCTGCTCGTCGTACAGGGACCGGACAGCCCTTAGCAGAGGGCCCCGGACCCCATACTCCCAGAGCACCCCCCACAGGGCGCCACGAGGGACACAGTCGAATGCCTTCTCCAGATCCACAAAACACATGTGGACTGGTTGGGCAAACTCCCATAAACCCTCCAGCACCCTGGAGAGGGTATAGAGCTGGTCCAGTGTTCCACGACCAGGGACGAAACCGCATTGTTCCTCCTGAATCCGAGGTTCAACTATCGGTCGCATTCTCCTCTCCAGTACCCTGGCATAGACTTTCCCGGGAGGCTGAGAGTGTGATCCTCTGTAGTTGGAACACACCCTCCGGTCCCCTTCTTGAAAAGAGGGACCACCACCCGGTCTGCCAGTCCAGAGGTACTGTCCCCGACCGCCACGCGATGTTGCAGAGGCGTGTCAACCAAGACAGCCCTACAACATCCAGAGACTTGAGGTACTCAGGGCGTATCTCATCCACCCCGGTGCCTTGCCACCGAGGAGCTTCCCAACTACCTCAGTGACTTCAGCCCGGGTGATGGGCGAGTCCACCTCCGAGCCCTCGGCCTCTGCTTCCTCAGTGGAAGACGTGTCGGTGGGGTTGAGGAGATCCTCGAAGTATTCCTTCCACCGTCCAACAATATCCCCAGTTGAAGTCAGCAGGTTCCCACCTCTACTGTAAACAGTGTTGGCAGGGCACTGCTTCCCTCCTGAGGCGCGGACGGTTTGCCAGAATTTCTTGAGGCCGACCGATAGTCTTTCTCCATGGCCTCACGAACTCCTCCCAGACCCGAGTTTTAGCCTCCACGACCACCGGGCTGCAGTCCGCTTGGCCTGCCGATACCTATCAGCTGCCTCAGGAGTCCCACGGGCCAACCAGGCTCGGTAGGTCTCCTTCTTCAGCTTGACGCGGCATCCCTTACTTCGGTGTCCACCACCGGGTTCGGGTTGCCGCCACGACAGGCACCGGAGACTTTACGGCCACAGCCAGTGGCGCATCGACAATGGAGGTGGAGAACATGGTCCACTCGGACTCAATGTCTCCAACCTCCTCGATCTGGTCAGCTCTGCCGGAGGTGGAGTTAAAGGTCTTTCTGACAGGGGCTCTGCCAAACGTTCCCAACAGACCCTCACAGTACGCTTGGGCCTGCCGAGTCTGTCCAGCTTTCTCCCCGCCATCGGATCCAACTCACCACCAGGTGGTGATCAGTTGACAGCTCCGCCCCTCTCTTCACCCGAGTGTCCAAGACATACGGCCGGAGGATGAAACAACTACAAAGTCGATCATCGATCTCCGACCTAGGGTGTCCTGGTGCCACGTGCACTGATGGACACCCTTATGCTTGAACATGGTGTTCGCGTTATGGACAAACTGTTGCTAGCACAGAAGTCCAATAACAGAACACCACTCGGGTTCAGATCAGGGCCGTTCCTCCCAATCACGCCTCCAGGTGTCACTGTCGCTGCCCACGTGAGCGCTTAAGTCCCCCAGTAGAGCGAGTCCCCAGTCGAGCACTTTCCAGCACCCCTCCCAGAGACTCCAAGAAGGCCGGGTACTCTGCACTGCCATTTGGCCCGTAAACACAAACAACAGTGAGAGACCTATCCCGACCCGGCGCAGGGAAGCGACCTCTCGTTCACCGGGGTGAACTCCAACACATGGCGGCTAAGCTGGGGGCTATGAGCAGGCCCACACCAGCCCGCCGCCTCTCACCGCAGGCAACTCCAGAGTAGTGGAGAGTCCAGCCTCTCTCAAGGATTTGGGTTCCAGAGCCCGAGCTGTGCGTGGAGGTGAGCCCGACTATCTCTAGTCGGTATCTCTCAACCTCCGCACAAGCTCAGGCTCCTTCCCCGCCAGCGGTGACATTCCATGTCCCTAGCGCCAGATTCCGTGTCGGGGATTGGGTCGTCGAGGCGTCCGCCGGCTGCCACCCAATCCACTTTGCACCGGCCCCTTACGGTTCCTCCCGCGGGTGGTGGGCCCACGGGAGAGTCGGCCCCCACGTCGCTCCTTCGGGCTGAGCCCGGCCGGGCCCGTGGGGAAAGACCCGGCCACCAGGCGGCTGCGCATCGAGCCCCAACCCCGGGCCTGGCTCCAGGGTGGGGCCCCGGCTGCGCCATACCGGGCGACGTCACGGTCCTTGATTTTTTTGTCTTCATAAAGGGTTCTGAACAGCTCTTTGTCTGGCCCGTCACCTAGGACCTGTTTGCCTTGGGAGACCCTACCAGGGGCATATAGCCCCTGACAACATAGCTCCTAGGATCATTCGGGCACTCAAACCCCTCCACCACGATAAGGTTGCGGTTCAAGGAGGGGGGACTCGGGAGTGATAATAATAATAATAATAATAATAATAATAATTGTTATATTTATATAGCGCCTTTCCAGAGCTCAAGGACGCTTTACATATCAATTATTCATTCACTCCACAGTCACACACTGGTGGTAGTAAGCTACATCTGTAGCCACAGCTGCCCTGGGGCAGACTGACAGAGACGTGGCAGCCATTCCGCGCCTACGGACTCTCCGACCAACACCTTCAACATTCTTACACATTCATACGAGGCAAGGTGGGTTAAGTGTCTTGCCCAAGGACACAACGACAGTATGAACTGTGGGGAGAGCGGGAATCGAACCTACTACCTTCCGGTTGAAGGACGGCCGCTCTACCACTGAGCTACTGCCGCCCCTTGCCCATTATTTCAATGTGTTTGTGTAGTGCGTTCACGGACGGCGCTTAGGAAGGTCTAATCGACTCGGGAGTGGACTCCTTTTTCTCGCCACAGTGCGTGGAAGCGGGTGGTAAAGTTTGGAGAGGCTACAACATTGTTAAGGGGTCAAAAGGTCAACTAAGGGTACTAACTTTAGGCCTTGAAAAGAAAAGTGTCTTTTTGATCATATTTTTTTTCCCCTTTGGTCTAGAGCTGTGCGCTTCGGATATGTTATTCAGGGGTACTCCAGGAGCCAGGGTGAAAAATTTGGGATTCCCACGTGCCCGTTTTCACAATTTTTTCGCCATTCGTTTTCCATGATCCCACTTCAGGCTTATTCAATGATCTAGATAGTGGGTTCGTGGACAGGGTGTTTTGTACATTTATGTTTAAATTATTGTGATAAAAACTATTTATCTGGTGTCAGCAAGCCCTCCTGAGTACAGCAATTCAAGTCCTGACTCAAAATTCCACTGTCCACAAACACACTATTTTGATACATTGAATAAATCTAAAGTGGGATCGCTGGATCTCGGTTCCTGAAAGGGTTAGGGCCTTCAAACTTGGGCTCTGTATTCACCCTTTGGCCCTCTAACGGGGTGCAAAGTTTGAAAGAGATTAAAGAAAGTTTTTTGAGAACCAGGACCTGAGGCCCACTGTGGTCCCTCAGTTACCCGAGGACAGGCACCCTTTCTCGGGTACACGATGGACCAGAGTGGGCCTCCGGTCCTGGTTCTCCAAAAAAATTCTTTAATCTTTTTGAAACTCTGCACCCTGTTAGTGGGCTCTGAGGTGAGTACAGGAACCCAGGTTTGGTGGCCCTAACCCTTAAGATGGCCGAGATCCAGTGATCCCACATTAGGTTTATTCAATGATCTAGATAGTAGGTTCGTGGACAGGGTGTTTTTAACATTTTCCCTCAAATTATTTTGATAAAAACTATTTATCTGTACTCAGCAAGACCCCCTGAGTCGGAATAATCAACTCCCGTTGTCAAATTCCACTGTCCACGAACTCACTATTTTGTTACATTGAATAAATCTAAAATGGGATCGCTGGATCTCGGCCCCTGAAAGGGTTAGGGCCTTCAAACTTGGGCTCTGTATTCATTCATACTCTAACAGGGTGCAAAGTTTGAAAGAGATTAAAGAAAAATTTTTGAGAACCAGGACGGGCCCACTTTGGTCCCTCATTTACCCGAGGACAGGCACCCTTTTTCGTGTAAAGGATGGACCAGAGTGGGCCTCCTGTCCTGGTTCTCCAAAAAAATTCTTTAATCTTTTTGAAACTCTGCACCCTGTTAGAGGGCTCTGAGGTGAGTACAGGAACCCAGGTTTGGTGGCCCTAACCCTTAAGATGGCCGAGATCCAGTGATCCCACATTAGGTTTATTCAATGATCTAGATAGTAGGTTCGTGGACAGGGTGTTTTTAACATTTTCCCTCAAATTATTTTGATAAAAACTATTTATTTGTACTCAGCAAGACCCCCTGAGTCGGAATAATCAACTCCCGTTGTCAAATTCCACTGTCCACGAACTCACTATTTTGTTACATTGAATAAATCTAAAGTGGGATCGCTGGATCTCGGCCCCTACAAGGGTTAGGGCCTTCAAACTTGGGCTCTGTATTCGCCCTTGGGCCCTCTAACGGGGTGCCGAGTTTCAAAAAGATTGAAGAAAGTTTTTTGAGAACCAGGACCGGAGGCCCACTATGGTCCCTCATTTACACGAGGACAGGCACCCTTTTTCGGGTAAAGGAGTGATCAGAGTGGGCCTCCTGTCCTGGTTCTCCAAAAAATTCTTTAATCTTTTTGAAACTCTGCATCCTGTTAGAGGGCTCTGAGGTGAGTACAGGAACCCAGGTTTGGTTGTCCTAACCCTAAAGATGGCCGAGATCCAGCGATCCCACATTAGACTTCTTCAATGTAATGAAATAGTGTGTTCGTGGACAGTGGAATTTGACAACGGACTTGGTGTTACAGACTCAGGGTGACCTACTGAGTGCAGTGGGATGTGGGTGGGGCTTAGGGGTGGTCAGCAGTGGTCACTGACACTTTTCTCAAAAATAATGGGGAAGTGGACACATAGTCGGTTCGTGGACAATGGAATTTGACAACGGGACTTGGTGTTACAGACTCAGGGTGACCTACTGAGTGCAGTGGGATGTGGGCGGGGCTTAGGGGTGGTCAGCAGTGGTCACTGACACTTTTCTCAAAAATAGTGGGGAAGTGGACACATAGTGGGTTTGTGGACAGTGGAATTTGACGACGGGACTTGGTGTTACAGACTCAGGGTGACCTACTGAGTGCAGTGGGATGTGGGCGGGGCTTAGGGGTGGTCAGCAGTGGTCACTGACACTTTTCTCAAAAATAATGGGGAAGTGGACACATAGTGGGTTCGTGGACAATGGAATTTGACAACGGGACTTGGTGTTACAGACTCAGGGTGACCTACTGAGTGCAGTGGGATGTGGGCGGGGCTTAGGGGTGGTCAGCAGTGGTCACTGACACTTTTCTCAAAAATAATGGGGAAGTGGACACATAGTGGGTTCGTGGACAATGGAATTTGACAACGGGACTTGGTGTTACAGACTCAGGGTGACCTACTGAGTGCAGTGGGATGTTGGCGGGCTTAGGGGTGGTCAGCAGTGGTCACTGACACTTTTCTCAAAAATAGTGGGGAAGTGGACACATAGTTGGTTCGTGGACAGTGGAATTTGACAACGGGACTTGGTGTTACAGACTCAGGGTGACCTACTGAGTGCAGTGGGATGTGGGCGGGGCTTAGGGGTGGTCAGCAGTGGTCACTGACACTTTTCTCAAAAATAGTGGGGAAGTGGACACATAGTGGGTTCGTGGACAGTGGAATTTGACGACGGGACTTGGTGTTACAGACTCAGGGTGACCTACTGAGTGCAGTGGGATGTGGGCGGGGCTTAGGGGTGGTCAGCAGTGGTCACTGACACTTTTCTCAAAAATAATGGGGAAGTGGACACATAGTGGGTTCGTGGACAATGGAATTTGACAACGGGACTTGGTGTTACAGACTCAGGATGACCTACTGAGTGCAGTGGGATGTGGGCGGGGCTTAAGAGTGGTCAGCAGTGGTCACTGACACTTTTCTCAAAAATAATGGGGAAGTGGACACATAGTGGGTTCGTGGACAATGGAATTTGACAACGGGACTTGGTGTTACAGACTCAGGGTGACCTACTGAGTGCAGTAATATAGTTTGTATAAACATTGGAACTTTAATTAGTATGCCAACATTCATCATGTGTCATATGAATATATTGCAAATGGTAATCCCACTTCAGGCTTATTCAATGATATACATAGTAGGTTCGTGGACAGGGTGTTTATTACATTTATGTTTAAATTATTGTGATAAAAACTATTTTGCTGGTGTCACCAAGCCCCCCTGAGTACAGCAAATCAAGTCCTGACTCAAAATTCCACCGTCCACGAACACACTATTTTGATACATTGAATAAATCTAAAGTGGGATCGCTGGATCTCGGCCATCTTAAGGGTTAGAGCCTTCAAATTTGGGCTCTGTATTCACCCTTGGGCCCTCTAACGGGGTGCCAAGTTTCAAAGAGATCAGAGAAACTTTTTCTTTTGGCCTAAAAAAAGCGTAAGGGGTACCCCTTTGGGTTTTTTTTGGACATCCGCGAAGAAAACCATAAAACACAAAGACATGTTCCTGGTATGCAACGGTCTGGTCGAAGACCATGACATGGAAGTATACTGGAAGAAGGTCAGAGGCCACTCGCGGGCCCCTGGACTTGACAAAGATCTGAATGACCACGCAGACCGGATGGCGAAAGAAGGTGCTCTTGATGGTACGCTCTGGCAATTCCAGCCCGACCCCGTGTACAATCGACCCCTTCCCACCCATCCCACCCATTCTGTCTGTCTGGTCACCCGATCAAAGGCGAGGGGGGAGCCTAAGGGGGGTCATGCTAACGCACGCACATGACGCTCCAGTAGCAGGCCACAGAGGTGTGCGAGCAACACACCAGGCACTCCAGCAGGTAGCCTACTGGCCAGAAATGCAAATGGACGTGGCAGAATATATCAAAGGCTGTTTGGTATGCTGCCAGTTCCAACCTGCAAGACCACTCCACCGTGCACCCTTACAAAGAAGGGGCATCTCATTCCCGTGGTCTGACCTCCAAATCGATTGGATGGGACCCCTGACTAAATCAACAAGGGGCAACAAATACATCCTAATGGTCACCTGTGCCTTCACCAAATGGGTGGAAGGACTTCCAGCCCCAAACGACACGGCACAGACTTTCTACTCATGAACCACGTGTTCTCCAGATTCGGCCTACCTTACAAGGTCGATTCTGACCGTGGTACTCACTTCACAGCGGAGGTAATGGGACAACTGTGGCAAACCATGGGCGTGAAAGCGAACTTCCATGTCAGCCACCACCCCCAGTCCTCAGGCCAAGTAGAAAGAGCCAACCGAACGGTGATCGACATCCTAAAGAAGTATGTCGCGTCCAATCACCGAGATTGGGACGTCAAACTGCCTTTGGTCCTGATGGCTATCAGAGCCACGCCACACACGGCGACCGGAGTCTCCCCATTCGAGCTCATGACCGGTAGACAGATGACGCTCCCCCTTCGCTTATTGTATCAACCAGGAGCGGCTACATTGCTACGGCCTACACCACACATCAGTACATGACTGACCTCCAAGCACACCTCAGAACCACCTTCGCCTTTGCCCAGGAAAAACTAGGCAAGAGTGCAGAAGGCCGGAAGGCCTATTATGACCAAAAGTCATCTAGGGATGAACTGCAGGTGGGAGACAAGGTGTGGTATTACATGTTTAGCCAACTCACCGGACAAACGAGCGGTGGTGCCAACCGACTGACGGAAATTCCTCGCTGGCGGACCATACGCCATTGTCAACAAGCTCTCCCCGTGGTGTATCAGATAAAGATCACCAAAGGACGAAAGGAACCCACTCTCAAGTGGATACACCGCAACCAGATTAAGTTACACAAAGCCCCCATGGGATCTACAGGGGATGTTCAAACTCCCAAGTAGTTTCCACTAGGCCCCTCAGCCACAACTAACCACTCACTAACAACTGCTAACTTAGTCCTTTTTCCACTTTTCCACTTTTCATTGGTAACTGCAGGTAACTCAATAACTCGGGTATCCTCTGTCAGTGAATCTGTTGTTAAAAGATCCTCTCTCTCACCAGGATGATGTGGACGATACTCCTCCTGGTCACCAGCCTTACAGGCATGGGGTCACCGGATGTTATAGAACCCGGACCAACAGCCGGAATCGTTCTAAAGGACCAACCCGGACTGTTGATCACAAACTGTCACCTGCACACCCAAAGGGTTTTTGTCAGGTTAAATCCAACAGATGTGTGCCGGAAACACATCAGTGCCACCCTCAGTCTCACCAGTTGGGCTGGCGCTAGCTGGACCACAAATATCCTTAACCATGCAGAATCGGATATTTCCCATATGCTTGCTCAGCTTGAAAAATTCACCATCACTCAGGCTGAACTTACTGGAGCTCACCCAAGACCTTCACAGCGGAGGTAATGGGACAACTGTGGCAAACCATGGGCGTGGAGCCCATGGTTTGCCACAGTTGTATGTAGAAAGTTTGTAGGGGGACTTCTTGTGGCAGCTGCTGCTGTGGGCACTTTGTTTAACCTCGGGTTATCCACGGTCAATACGGTTAGCATTTCCACTGTCAGGAGACATGTCGCTGAATTACAGGCTGAAATCCCTGACATCAGAGCGCAGATCTTTAAGCAACAACAGCAACTCCAAACGGTAGGGAAAACATTAAAGGACACTGTGTTGGTGGTAAACACTCACAGTGAGGCCCTGAACAAAACCCTCCGAGCTGTAGACTCGCTTCTGGCCATCTTCCAGGTGGACTACGACACACACAATTGGTCACCTCGCTGATGAATGACATGCTCAGAGACATTGGCTCTTCAGTGGACAGCCTAGCCATGGGCAGAATTCCCCCGTACCTTATTCAGCTGTCCTTAGTGCAATCCCTCCTTAGGACCGCCACTAGAGATCTCGTAACACCCCTTCAGGCCCACCTAGCTTACACCCTAGGCAGCGCCGTACCCATTTACGTGAACCCAGAGTTCCGTGAAATGGCTTTTCTTATCAATCTGCCTGTCATCGATGCCCAGAACATCTACCGTCTTAAGGACGTCGTAAATGTTGGATCCTGGCATGGAGACACGTACGTTAAAGTGCATACTCCCTCGGTGGTGGCATACCACGATGCCAATCCCAATCTATACCTGGCCCCTAACCTACACATGTGTACCCTATCCAAGGATATACACTACTTATGTCCCAGTAAACCCTTCGTTCGGGACAACACGGACGGGATCTGTGGCCTTAAGCCTATGAGCCCTCAAGCCAGATGTCCAACGACACTCACGGCTCGCCGTCAGGTTACCGACACCCAAGCGGAAATAGTTGGCGATCGTTGGCTAGTGAACACCCCTCTTCCAGTCGGTACACTGACCTACGATCAGCACAACACCTCGTCCCGAGTAAATTTACCCGATCAGACCTTCTGGGTAAACGTGCCTCCAAATGCAATCCTCCACATTGGGGATGTCGCCCTGCATCATCTTAATGCCGAACAATATGAGAGTGAAATACAAATTTCAGATTTCTTTTCAGAACATCCCCTTGAATTGACCCGGCTACACTCAATCAAATTCAATTTGAAGGAAGTAGAACCATTGACCTGGAACCTTTAGATAACGTACTGAAAGAAATAGAGCAACAGCAACAAGCCCCTATCCAACCCATTATGTACGCATGGTCAACCCCCTACACCGTTCTTGCAGCCACCGTAGGTTACGTCATGGCCATCCTCATAACCGTCATACTCTTTAGGAGTGTCCAACGTCTCAAGGCTAAACTCAGCCAATGCATCCAAGGCGTTGCACGAATCGTGCGCCGTCGCCCTGCGAATAGAGAGAACCCTACCATGCCCCCCGAGGTCTACACCTTGAATGAGGGTCTCTCGGCCCCTGACGGCTTCGACCCAACTCCAGCCCTCCTGGTGTTTACGGATACGCCATAATGTAATGTGTTAGTGTAATGTTGATTGTGTACTCAATTATAACCATTATGTGCCTTATCTAAATCACCATGTTTATTCTCACTCCCTAAAATGCATGCAAACCCCTCCAAATTATGACCCCCTAATGTGCATCACTTTATTGTAAATGACTTAATAAATATCAGATAATCAACTTGAAACCCCTCTCTTGTTTATTTATCCCCATTAAGTCCTCTTTTAAGTGTTGAACTTAACCTATCTTCCTTGAGCCACAGATATAGGACAGACCAAGTGAAGACCACTTCACACCTATACACACATGTGGTTCTTTTTAATCATGTTTACATCTGTACATGTAACGGCAAACTCTTTCTGTGTCTTAACGTGTGGTTTGCTCCCTGGTCACTAAGGATGGTCGACACTAAGCATGGAACCCTGCTTCAGGTCGAAAGGGGGATACTGTAGCGACCAGGACCCCAGATCCAAGCCATTGACTGTATCACACTCAGGTCAAACCAGGGTTTACAACATAAATGTCACGCCCTGACAATTTATGCCGTAAAACCCTTCTCCAGACTCAAAGAAAGTGTTTTCTTTACCACTGAGCAGGACTTTAACAACCCAGTGTTAATGAACCACAGATGGTCTTTGTTTATTAAGGAGAAAACTCAGGAAATAATTCTAAATTAACGACTTTACCTCTCCATCTCAAAGCAGATCAAAGGCGTTATCTCGGAGCCCCAGACTCGCTGGGGCCAGGATGACACTTACTGCCCTTTTGAAATACGACTTTTGTGTATTGGCATCAAGCAAGGACTTGATACTGTCTAGATGATACCATACTGCCCTCTAGCGACAGTATGGAGGAACTCTGCTAAGTCTTTCATCAAACAAAGGACTTGGATTTCACGAACATTCTGGTATAATCAAAAAGGAAAATGTTTAAATGATTGAATTAACGTGTTTAACAGGATTAAAAGGATTGTTCCCCGACAGAGGACCAGAATAATCCCTCTCTTCTTTCGCATTGTTAATAAATTGAAATGAATACATGTTGCCACGATATGCTCAGAATTGTATTTTATAGGTATGGATCCTACAGTACACACAGCAATGTGGATTTATATGTGTTTAAATATTCAATATAGCTTTGTGGAAGATAAAGGGATTGTTTGAATTAAAAATTTAGGTGGGATAGGCTTTTCCCAAACCGGGCCTATTCCCCAAAAGAAACAGGCCCAAAAACACGCCCCCTCAAGCCGCACAAAAACCCGGTGTGCGCCTGAAATCGCCCTCTTGAGCCTCTTATGTTCTTTTAAATCCTGCCTTCTTAGTCTTCGCTTAAGCCCTTCTTTTACGTCTTCTCACAGGTCCGCCTCGGACCCTCTCTTCGTAACCGAACTTACTTTTAATTTTCTAGACCCGCCAAGCAACGTGATTTTTATTTTTAAGCCACACATTGACTCTTTGTTTTTGACGTCATCTCCCGGAGACGGACGGGAATTTGTAGTTCTGTAAGAGATACAGACCTAAACCAAATCCCTCACAGCCGTTTTACGCCAGAGAAAACGATTCCAGAGAAACCCCTTTTTCCAGTGGTCCAGCGATATTTTTCAAAGACTCTAATCTGTTCTTACCTAATGCCAACGTAAATGTCAGTAATCTTGTTGTTTATCATTTTGTGTTAATCATTATTCCCATTAGATGGATGATTGTGATGTGCAGTTGAACACTGTAGATGTTTAGTAGAACACTGTAAATGTGCAGTGGTACAGACTGTAGATGTGCAGTAGAACACTGTAGATGTGCAGTAGAACACTGTAGATTTGCAGTAAAACAGATTGTAGACGTGCCGTAGAATAGACTTTAGATGTGCAGTAGAAAAGACTGTAAACGTGCAGTAGAACAGACTGTGGATGTGTTGTAGAACACTTTAGATGTGCAGTAGAACACACTGTAGATGTGCAGTAGAACAGATTGTAGATGTGCAGTAGAACACTGTAAATGTGCAGTATAATAGATTGTAGATTTGCAGTAGAACACTGTACACATACAGTAGAACAGACTGTAGACGTGCAGTACAACAGACTGAAGATATACAGTAGAACAGATTGTAGATGTGCAGTAAAACAGACTGTAGATTTGCATTAGAACACTGTAGATGTGCAGTAGAACAGACTAAAGACGTGCAATAAAACAGACTGTAGATATACAGTAGAACAGACTGTAGATGTGCAGTAGAACAGACTTTTAAACATACAGTAGAACAGATTGTAGATGTGTAGTAGAACAGACTGCAGATGTGCAGTAGAAAAGACTGTAGATGTGCAGTACAACAAAATGTAGAAATGCAGTAGAACAGACTGTACATGTGCAGTACAACAGACTGTAGCTTTGCAGTAGAACACTGTGGATTTGCAGTAGAACAGACTGTAGATGTGCAGTCGATTAGACTGTAGACCTGCAGTAGAACAGACTGCAGAGGTGCAGTAGAAAAGACTGTAGATTTGCAGTTAAACACTGTAGATGTGCAGTAGAACAGACTGTAAACGTGCAGTAGAACAGATTGTAGATGTGTAGTAGAACAGACTGTAGATGTGCAGTACAACAAAATGTAGACGTGCAGTAGAACAAACTGTAGACGTTCATTAGAACAGACTGTATATGTGCAGTAGAGCACTGTAGACGTGCAGTAGAACAGACTGTAGATGTGCAGTAGAACACTGTGGATGTGCAGTAAAACAGACTGTAGATTTGCAGTAGAACACTGTAGATGTGCAGTAGAACAGACTGTAGATGTGCAGTAGACGTGCAGTAGAACAGACTGTAGATTTGCAGTAGAACACTGTAGATATACAGTACAACAGACTAAAGATATACAGTAGAACAGATTGTAGACGTGCAGTAGAACAGACTATAGACGTGCAGTAGTACAGACTGCAGATGTGCAGTAGAAAGGACTGTAGATGTGCAGTACAACAAAATGTAGAAATGCAGTAGAATAGGCTGTAGATGTGTAGTAGAACAGACTGCAGCTGTGCAGTAGAACAGACTGTAGATTTGCAGTAGAACACTGTAGATGTGCAGTAGAACAGACTGTAGATGTGCAGTAGAACAGACTGTAGATGTGAAGTCGAATAGACTGTAGATGTGCAGTAGAGCACTGTAGACGTGCACTAGAACAGACTGTACATGTGCAGCAAAACAGACTGTAGAAGTGCAGTAGAACAGACTGTAGATGTGCAGTAGAACAGACTGCAGATGTGCAGTAGAAAGGACTGTAGATGTGCAGTACAACAAAATGTAGAAATGCAGTAGAACAGACTGTTTATGTGCAGTAGAGCACTGTAGATGTGCAGTAGAACAGACTGTAGATTTGCATTAGAACACTGTAGATGTGCAGTAGAACAGACTGTAGTTGTGCAGTAGAACACTGTGGATGTGTAGTAGAACAGACTGTAGATTTGCAGTAGAACACTGTAGATGTGCAGAAGAACAGACTGTAGATGTGCAGTAGAACAGACTGTAGATGTGAAGTCGAATAGACTGTAGATGTGCAGTAGAAAGGACTGTAGACCTGCAGTAGAACCGTCTGCAGTTGAATAGACTGTAGACGTGCACTAGAACAGACTGTACATGTGCAGCAAAACAGACTGTAGATGTGCAGTACAACAAAATGTAGAAATGCAGTAGAACAGGCTGTAGATGTGTAGTAGAACAGACTGTAGATGTGCTGTAGAAGACTGTAGATGTGCAATAGAACACTGAAGACGTTCATTAGAACAGACTAAAGACATGAGATATACAGTAGAACAGACTGTAGAAGTGCAGTAGAACAGACTGTAGATGTGCAGTAGAACAGACTGCAGATGTGCAGTAGAAAGGACTGTAGATGTGCAGTACAACAAAATGTAGAAATGCAGTAGAACAGACTGTTTATGTGCAGTAGAGCACTGTAGATGTGCAGTAGAACAGACTGTAGATGTGCAGTAGAACAGACTGTAGATGTGCAGTAGAACAGACTGTAGATGTGAAGTCGAATAGACTGTAGATGTGCAGTAGAACAGACTGTAGATGTGAAGTCGAATAGACTGTAGAAGTGCAGTAGAACAGACTGTTTATGTGCAGTAGAGCACTGTAGATGTGCAGTAGAACACTGTAGATGTGCAGTAGAACAGACTGTAGATTTGCATTAGAACACTGTAGATGTGCAGTAGAACAGACTAAAGACGTGCAATAAAACAGACTGTAGATATACAGTAGAACACACTGTAGATGTGCAGTAGAACAGACTTTTAAACATACAGTAGAACAGATTGTAGATGTGTAGTAGAACAGACTGCAGATGTGCAGTAGAAAAGACTGTAGATGTGCAGTACAACAAAATGTAGAAATGTAGTAGAACAGACTGTAGATGTGCAGTACAACAGACTGTAGCTTTGCAGTAGAACAGACTGTTTATGTGCAGTAGAGCACTGTAGACGTGCAGTAGAACAGACTGTAGATGTGCAGTACAACAGACTGTAGCTTTGCAGTAGAACACTGTGGATGTGTAGTAGAACAGACTGTAGTTGTGCAGTCGATTAGACTGTAGACCTGCAGTAGAACAGACTGCAGAGGTGCAGTAGAAAAGACTGTAGATTTGCAGTTAAACACTGTAGATGTGCAGTAGAACAGACTGTAAACGTGCAGTAGAACAGATTGTAGATGTGTAGTAGAACAGACTGTAGCTGTGCAGTACAACAAAGGACTGTAGACCTGCAGTAGAACCGACTGCAGTTGAATAGACTGTAGATGTGCAGTAGAGCACTGTAGACGTGCACTAGAACAGACTGTACATGTGCAGCAAAACAGACTGTAGATGTGCAGTACAACAACATGTAGAAATGCAGTAGAACAGGCTGTAGATGTGTAGTAGAACAGACTGTAGACGTGCAGTAGAACAAACTGTAGATATACAGTACAACAGACTGAATATATACAGTATAACAAACTGTAGACGTGCAGTAGAACAGACTGTAGACGTTCATTAGAACAGACTGTATATGTGCAGTAGAGCACTGTAGACGTGCAGTAGAACAGACTGTAGATGTGCAGTAGAACACTGTGGATGTGCAGTAAAACAGACTGTAGATTTGCAGTAGAACACTGTAGATGTGCAGTAGAACAGACTGTAGATGTGCAGTAGAACACTGTAGACGTGCAGTAGAACAGACTGTAGATATACAGTACAACAGATTAAAGATATACAGTAGAACAGATTGTAGACGTGCAGTAGAACAGACTATAGACGTGCAGTAGTACAGACTGTAGACGTGCAGTAGAATAGTCTGTAGATGTGCAGTAGAACAGACTGCAGATGTGCAGTAGAAAGGACTGTAGATGTGCAGTACAACAAAATGTAGAAATGCAGTAGAATAGGCTGTAGATGTAGGGGCGGCAGTAGCTCAGTGGGTAGAGCGGCCGTCTTTCAACCGGAAGGTAGGGGGTTCGATTCCCGCTCTCCCCACAGTTCATACTGTCGTTGTGTCCTTGGGCAAGACACTTAACCCACCTTGCCTCCAGTGACTGTAACACTGGTAATGTAATGTAATGTAAGTCGCTTTGGATAAAAAGCGTCTGCTAAATGAATAAATGTAAATGTAAATGTAGATGTGTAGTAGAACAGACTGCAGCTGTGCAGTAGAACAGACTGTAGATTTGCAGTAGAACACTGTAGATGTGCAGTAGAACAGACTGTAGATGTGCAGTAGAACAGACTGTAGATGTGAAGTCGAATAGACTGTAGATGTGCAGTAGAACAGACTGTAGACCTGCAGTAGAACCGACTGCAGTTGAATAGACTGTAGATGTGCAGTAGAGCACTGTAGACGTGCACTAGAACAGACTGTACATGTGCAGCAAAACAGACTGTAGATGTGTAGTAGAACAGACTGCAACTGTGCAGTAGAACAGACTGTAGATTTGCAGTAGAACACTGTAGATGTGCAGTAGAACAGACTGTAGATGTGCAGTAGAACAGACTGTAGATGTGAAGTCGAATAGACTGTAGATGTGCAGTAGAACAGACTGTAGACCTGCAGTAGAACCGACTGCAGTTGAATAGACTGTAGATGTGCAGTAGAGCACTGTAGACGTGCACTAGAACAGACTGTACATGTGCAGCAAAACAGACTGTAGATGTGCAGTAGAACAGACTGTAGATGTGTAGTAGAACAGACTGTAGATGAGAAGGAGAACACGGTAGATGTGCAGTAGAGCAGACTGTAGTTGTGCAGTAGAACACTGTAGATGTGCCATAGAAAAATCTAATTGTCTAGTAGAATAGACTGTAGATGTGCGGTAGAACAGACTGTAGATGTGCAATAGAACACTGAAGACGTTCTTAGAACAGACTAAAGACATGAGATATACAGTAGAACAGACTGAATATATACAGTACAACAGACTGAATATATACAGTATAACAAACTGTAGACGTGCAGTAGAACAGACTGTAGATATACAGTACAACAGACTGAATATATACAGTATAACAAACTGTAGACGTGCAGTAGAACAGACTGTAGATCTGCAGTACAACAGACTGTAGCTTTGCAGTAGAACACTGTGGATGTGCAGTAGAACAGACTGTAGATGTGCAGTCGTTTAGACTGTAGACCTGCAGTAGAACAGACTGCAGAGGTGCAGTAGAAAAGACTGTAGATTTGCAGTTAAACACTGTAGATGTGCAGTAGAACAGACTGTAAACGTGCAGTAGAACAGATTGTAGATGTGTAGTAGAACAGACTGTAGATGTGCAGTACAACAAAATGTAGACGTGCAGTAGAACAAACTGTAGACGTTCATTAGAACAGACTGTATATGTGTAGTAGAGCACTGTAGACGTGCAGTAGAACAGACTGTAGATGTGCAGTAGAACACTGTGGATGTGCAGTAAAACAGACTGTAGATTTGCAGTAGAACACTGTAGATGTGCAGTAGAACAGACTGTAGATGTGCAGTAGAACACTGTAGACGTGCAGTAGAACAGACTGTAGATATACAGTACAACAGACTAAAGATATACAGTAGAACAGATTGTAGACGTGCAGTAGAACAGACTATAGACGTGCAGTAGTACAGACTGTAGACGTGCAGTAGAATAGTCTGTAGATGTGCAGTAGAACAGACTGCAGATGTGCAGTAGAAAGGACTGTAGATGTGCAGTACAACAAAATGTAGAAATGCAGTAGAATAGGCTGTAGATGTGTAGTAGAACAGACTGCAGCTGTGCAGCAGAACAGACTGTAGATTTGCAGTAGAACACTGTAGATGTGCAGTAGAACAGACTGTAGATGTGCAGTAGAACAGACTGTAGATGTGAAGTCGAATAGACTGTAGATGTGCAGTAGAACAGACTGTAGACCTGCAGTAGAACCGACTGCAGTTGAATAGACTGTAGATGTGCAGTAGAGCACTGTAGACGTGCACTAGAACAGACTGTACATGTGCAGCAAAACAGACTGTAGATGTGCAGTAGAACAGACTGTAGATGTGTAGTAGAACAGACTGTAGATGAGAAGGAGAACACGGTAGATGTGCAGTAGAGCAGACTGTAGTTGTGCAGTAGAACACTGTAGATGTGCCATAGAAAAATCTAATTGTCTAGTAGAATAGACTGTAGATGTGCGGTAGAACAGACTGTAGATGTGCAATAGAACACTGAAGACGTTCTTAGAACAGACTAAAGACATGAGATATACAGTAGAACAGACTGAATATATACAGTACAACAGACTGAATATATACAGTATAACAAACTGTAGACGTGCAGTAGAACAGACTGTAGATATACAGTACAACAGACTGAATATATACAGTATAACAAACTGTAGACGTGCAGTAGAACAGACTGTAGACGTTCATTAGAACAGACTGTATATGTGCAGTAGAGCACTGTAGATGTGCAGTAGAAATGACTGTAGATGTGCAGTAGAACACTGTGGATGTGCAGTAAAACAGACTGTAGATTTGCAGTAGAACACTGTATATGTGCAGTAGAACAGACTAAAGACATGCAGTAGAACAGACTGTAGATATACAGTAGAACAGACTGTAGATGTGCAGTAGAACAGATTGTAGACGTGCAGTAGAAAACTGAAGACGTTCAGTAGAACACTGTAGACGTGCAGTAAAACAGACTTTATACGTGCAGTAGAACAGATTGTAGATGTGCAGTAGAACAGACTGTAGACGTGCAGTAGAACAGACTATAGACGTGCAGTTGTACAGACTGTAGACGTGCAGTAGAATAGTCTGTAGCTGTGCCGTAGAGAGATGTAATAGTGAAGTAGAATAGACTGTAGATATGCAGTAGAACAGACTGTAGATAAGAAGTAGAACACTGTAGATGTGCAGTAGAAAAGACTGTAGAAGTGCAGTAGAACAGGCTGTAGATGTGTAGTTGTGCAGTAGAAAAGACTGTAGATGTGCAGTACAACAAAATGTAGAAGTGCAGTAGAACAGACTGTAGATGTGCAGTACAACAGACTTTGCAGTAGAACAGATTGTTTATGTGCAGTAGAGCACTGTAGACGTGCAGTAGAACAGACTGTAGATGTGCAGTAGAACACGGTGGATGTGCAGTAGAACAGACTGTAGAGGTGCAGTAGAACAGACTGTAGATGTGCAGTAGAACAGACAGTAGATGTGTAGTAGAACAGACTGTAGATGTGCAGTACAACAAAATGTAGAAGTGCAGTAGAACAGATTGTAGATGTGCAGTTGAACACTGAAGACGTTCAGTAGAACACTGTAGACGTGCAGTAAAACAGACTGTAGTCGTGCAGTGGAACAGACAGTATATGTGCAGTAGAGCACTGTAGACGTGCAGTAGAACAGACTGTAGATGTGCAGTAGAACAGACTGTAGATTTGCATTAGAACACTGTAGATGTGCAGTAAAACAGACTGTAGATGTGCAGTAGAACAGACTTTTAAACATACAGTAGAACAGATTGTAGATGTGTAGTAGAACAGACTGCAGATCTGCAGTAGAAAATACTGTAGATGTGCAGTACAACAAAATGTAGAAGTGCAGTAGAACAGATTGTAGATGTGCAATAGAACACTGAAGACGTTCATTAGAACAGACTAAAGACATGCAGTAGAACAGACTGTAGATATACAGTAGAACAGACTGTAGAAGTGCAGTAGAACAGACTGCAGATGTGCAGTAGAAAAGACTATAGATGTGCAGTACAACAAAATGTAGCTTTGCAGTAGAACAGACTGTATATGTGCAGTAGAGCACTGTAGATGTGCAGTAGAACAGACTGTAGATGTGCAGTAGAACACTGTGGATGTGCAGTAGAACACTGTAGATGTGCAGTAGAACAGACTGTAGATGTGAAGTCGAATAGACTGTAGATGTGCAGTAGAACAGACTGTAGACCTGCAGTAGAACCGACTGCAGTTGAATAGACTGTAGATGTGCAGTAGAACACTGTGGATGTGCAGTAGAACACTGTAGATGTGCAGTAGAACAGACTGTAGATGTGAAGTCGAATAGACTGTAGATGTGCAGTAGAACAGACTGTAGACCTACAGTAGAACCGACTGCAGTTGAATAGAGTGTAGATGTGCAGTAGAGCACTGTAGGCGTGCACTAGAACAGACTGTACATGTGCAGCAAAACAGACTGTAGATGTGTAGTAGAACAGACTGTAGATGAGAAGGAGAACACGGTAGATGTGCAGTAGAGCAGACTGTAGTTGTGCAGTAGAACACTGTAGATGTGCCATAGAAAAATGTAATTGTGCAGTAGAATAGACTGTAGATGTGCAGTAGAACAGATTGTAGATGTGCTGTAGAAGACTGTAGATGTGCAGTAGTACAGACTGTAGATGTGCAATAGAACACTGAAGACGTTCAAGAGAACAGACAAAAGACATGCAGTAGAACAGACTGTAATTATACAGTAGAACAGACTGTAGAAGTGTAGTAGAACAGATTGTAGATGTGCAGTTGAACACTGAAAACATTCAGTAGAACACTGTAGACGTGCAGTAGAACAGACTGTAGACGTTCATTAGAACAGACTGTATATGTGCAGTAGAGCACTGTAGACGTGCAGTAGAACAGACTTTAGATGTGCAGTAGAACACTGTGGATGTGCAGTAAAGCAGACTGTAGATTTGCAGTAAAACACTGTAGATGTGCAGTAGAACAGACTAAAGACATGCAGTAGAACAGACTGTAGATATACAGTAGAACAGACTGTAGAAGTGCAGTAGAACAGACTGTAACTGTGCAGTAGAACAGACTGCAGATGTGCAGTAGAAAGGACTGTAGATGTGCAGTACAACAAAATGTAGAAGTGCAGAAGAACAGACTGTAGATGTGCAGTAGAACAGATTGTAGACGTGCAGTAGAAAACTGTAGACGTGCAGTATAACAGACTGTAGATGTGCAGTAGAACACTGTAGATGTGCAGTCGAATAGACTGTAGATGTACAGTAGAACAGACTGTAGACGTGCAGTAGAACAGACTGTAGATGTGTAAGAACAGACTGTAGATGTGCAGTAGAACAGACTGTAGATGTGTAGTAGAACAGACTGTAGATGAGAAGGAGAACACGGTAGATGTGCAGTAGAACAGACTGTAGATGTGCAGTAGAACACTGTAGATAAGCCATAGAAAAATGTAATTGTGCAGTAGAATAGACTGTAGATGTGCAGTAGAACAGACTGTAGATGTGCTGTAGAAGACTGTAGATGTGCAGTAGAACAGACTGTAGAAGTGCAGTAGAACAGATTGTAGATGTGCAGTAGAACAGATTGTAGACGTGCAGTAGAAAACTGTAGACCTGCAAAAGAACAGACTGCAGAGGTGCAGTAGAAAAGACTGTAGATTTGCAGTTAAACACTGTAGATGTGCAGTAGAACAGACTGTAAACGTGCAGTAGAACAGATTGTAGATGTGTAGTAGAACAGACTGTAGATGTGCAGTAGAAAAGACTGTATATGTGCAGTACAACAAAATGTAGAAATGCAGTAGAACAGGCTGTAGATGTGTAGTAGAACAGACTGCAGATGTGCAGTAGAAAAGACTGTAGACCTGCAATAGAACAGACTGTAGATTTGCAGTAGAGCATTGTAGACGTGCAGTAGAACAGACTTTAGATGTGCAGTAGAACACTGTGGATGTGCAGTAAAACAGACTGTAGATTTGCAGTAAAACACTGTAGATGTGCAGTAGAACAGACTAAAGACATGCAGTAGAACAGACTGTAGATATACAGTAGAACAGACTGTAGAAGTGCAGTAGAACAGACTGTAGACGTGCAGTAGAACAGACTGCAAATGTGCAGTAGAAAAGACTGTAGATTTTTCTACTTAAAAGAAAGTAAAAAGTAATGTAAAAAAGTTAATCATAAAATCATTGGCTAAATGTAGAGATAACTAAAAAGAAAAGTAAAGCAGGCATGAGCAAGCAGAGGTGCAACTGCACTCTTCAGAAGCAGGAAGAACTATCCGCAGCAGCAGCAGCTATCCGTCAAAATTCAGCAATCTAAGGTATTGAAACACCACAACAAACACATAAAATCTCACTTTATGCAGATGATATTCTACTATTTATACAAGAACCCCTAGCATCTACTCAAGAAATAATTAAAATAATCCAGTCTTTTTCAAAAATTTCAGATTACGCAATAAACTGGAACAAATCTTCCATCCTCCCCTTACATAGAACCAAATGGGATGTGGCACCCCATCAAGCACCAAGCATATGTTATGATCACATTACTTATTTAGATATTAAGATTTCCTCCAGACTGTCCTCCAATTGGTAACACTCAACTTCACACCAATGTTAAAAAAAATAGAAGACGACTTGCTTCGATGGCTCAACCTTCCAATCTCTATAATTGGCAGGATAGCAGCAATAAAGATGACAATTTTACCAAAAATGTATTATCTATTCTCAATGATTCCAATCCACCCCACACTTACCTGGTTTAAATCACTAGATTCTATTATCACTCATTTCTATTGGAAAAACAAAACGCCAAGGATAAAACAAACCACACTACAAAAAAATAAGGATCAAGGAGGATTGGAAGCACCAAATTTTCATTATTACTCAATGGCTAACCAACTGCAATATATATATACAAATGGATCCACCCCAGCCAATCTGATACTATATGGTTAAATATAGAACAATCACTATGCAAAGAATTAATTATAGCTGACATACCATTCCTCACTAAATCAATCAAACAACACACATGTTTTAATGCTGTAACTATAGCTTCCACTCTGACAGCCTGGTGGAAATTTCACCAAATCACAAATTCTATACTAGCTCCATCTAACCTCACCCCACTGTGGAACAACCATGACTTTATAAGCAATAAAAAAATATTGAACTTTCACACATGGGCTGAAAGGGGTATCACTCACATTAACCATATTTTCAAATCTAACATGTTAATAACATTTCCGAACCTGGCCCAGGAGTTTGGCATCGGGAGCAATGAATTTTTAAAATACCTACAACTTAAATCTTCTGTTCTGGCAAAAATAAACATCAGAGCCATAAATTTAGAACTTCCACAAGTAATAGCAGACTTTGTTTACATTTCTTCTCCAAAGAAACTTCTCTCTAAAATATACAAAATCACTTCAAATCAATTTCAGATTATATACTTACCAACAATAAAATGGGAAAACAATCTTTCAATAGCTCCGGATGCTAACTTCTGGACCCAAATTTGTAAAAACATTTGTCTCATGTCCAAAAATGCTAATCTTCAATTAATACAATACAAAACACTTCATAGAACACATTACACGGGCAATAGATTAGCTAAAATGGGTTTCACATCAGAAGTTTGCACTCATTGCAATCACAATTCTATAGATACATCCATGCAACCTGGCACTGCACTCCAATCAAACACTTTTGGGAAGAGGTCTGACAGTCACTATCCACTATAGTCGGCTGCCACATCCCGCTATCGCCCTCTCTTTGCTTGCTGGGGGACCTTACAATAATTACTAATAAAAATATAAACTCTAAAATGCTCCTCATAGCTCTAACCATCGCCAAGAAATATATCTTCATGAACTGGAAAACTCGTAATAACATGCACATTAATTACTGGAAAAGTCTCATGATAGACTTCATTTCAATGGAATATACATCTCCCCCCCATAATTACGAATCGGAAACCGATCTCTACCACCCAACACTTTCTGATCTATTACAACTATGAACCCCTTCTCTCCGCTCAACTCCGACTCCTCTTTCTTTTTAATCAATTGACCGATATTTCTGAATCTTTGTTATTTTTGTCACCCGTGCTTGTTATTATTGTTGTTGTTGGTGTTGGTGTTGGTGTTGCTGTTGTTGTTGTTGTCATTGTAGCTGTTGTTGTTAGTATTATTATTATTGTTGTTGTTGTGGTTATTAACTTGTTAAAAAAAAAAAAAGAGGACAGCAATGTCCAAATTTTGGCCAGAGAGGCCAGATGTGTTGAGAGAGGAGTGTTTTTTTGACACTTTGCCTCCCACCTTTTTAGGGACCAAAAGTAATGGGACAGATTAACAATCGTAAATCAAACTTTCACTTTCAATTACAGCCTGAAGTCTGGAACGCATAGACATGACCAGACGCTGGGCTCATCCCTGGTGATGCTCTGCCAGGCCTATACTGCCTTCAGTTCCTGCTTGTTCTTGGGGCATTTTCTCTTCAGTCTTGTCTTCAGCAAGTGAAATCAATCAATTGGATTCAGGTCAGGTGATTGTGCCATTGCATAACATTCCACTTCTTTCCCTTAAAAAAAATTTTGGTTGTTTTCACAGTATGCTTGGTCATTGTCCATCTGCACTGTGAAGCGCAAATGAGTTCTGAAGCATTTGGCTGAATATGAGCAGATAATATTGCCCGAAACACTTCAGAATTCATCCTGCTGCTTTTGTCAGTAGTCACATCATCAATAATGATGCCCACGCCTCATGGTCCATAGGATGTTGTTCCAGAACTGTGAAGGCTTTTTTAGATATTGTTTGGCAAACTCTAATCCGGCCTTCCTGTTTTTGAGGCTCACCAATGGTTTACATTTTTTGGTGAACCCTCTGTACTCACTCTGGTGAAGTCTTCTCTTGATTGTTGACTTTGGCACACATACACCTCTGGAGAGTTTTCTTGATCTGGCCAACTGTTGTGAAGGGTGTTTTCTTTACCAGGGAAAGAATTCTTCGGTCATCCACCACAGTTGTTTTCCGTGGTCTTCCAGGTCTTTTGGTGTTGCTGAGCTCACCGGTGCGCTCTTTCTGTTTAAGGATGTTCCAAACAGTTGATTTGGCTACACCTAAAGTTTTTGCTATCTCTATGATGGGTTTGTTTTGTTTTTTCAGCCTAATGATGGCTTGCTTCACTGATAGTGACAGCTATCTCTTATTAAGAGATGACAGCAACAGTTTCCAAATGCTAATAGCACACTTGAAATTAACTCTGAACCTTTTATCTACTCCTTGGGATAATGATGGCATAACACACACCTGGCCATGGAACAGCTGAGCAACCAATTGTCCAATTACTTTTGGTCCCTTAAAAGTGGGAGGCAGATATATATAAACTGTTGTAATTCCTACACCATTCACCTGATTTGGATGTAAATACCCTCAAATTAAAGCTAAAAGTCTGCAGTTAAAGCACATCTTGTTCGTTTCATTTCAAATCCATTGTGGTGGTGTATAGAGCCAAAAAGATTAGAATTGTGTCGATGTCCCAATATTTAATGGACCTGACTGTATATGTGAACAAAAAGCTAAAACTGCAACTAGGGCCGCTCACTTGCTGATAATTATGTTTTAACACACAAAACACCATTTGTACTGTATTTCTCCAATCATTTACACTAGACATTTGCTATATTAACGGAAAAAATAATGTTGTTGCAGACACGCTGTCCTGTCCTCCTAAATATTTCTTGGAATGTGTAACCCTTTGTAGCATGCTGGTCTTTCTCTTCCCCGCTTTCTGCTCTCTTCCCTCTTCCGTTGTGGAAAACTGTGAGCGGCAAAAGGGGAAAGTCTGGAGCTGACAATGGGAGCTCCAAGGGGGAACCTCTTTTTATGCCTGGGGGTGTGACAGTCCTGGGGGGCTATCTGGTGAGGCATAGCTGCTGAAGTGCAGATTGGGATCACCTGGGCCCGGTGAACCCGACCTTTTAAAAGCTTCTCTCTTCATCTTTCTCTCTTTTGCTCTCACTTGGCCTGCTGACAGTCTACCAGGGGCATACACCCAAATTCCTTCTTTTTCTTTAACACATTCAACACTCAACATTTCCATCTTCACACATACACACACTCACTTCCACACCCATACTACTGATACTGATACTGATACTACTGAAATATTTTGGTATATTTTACTTTTTATTTAGTTAAAAGCTTTAAATGTTTGTTTGTACCATGTCTCTCATCTTTTGTTGCGGCTTAAGAGCCAGGTTGTTACAAACAGCAAGGGCATCCATACAAAAAGGATCAAAGCTTGTTTTCTACTAAAATGTAACACCAAAGACACTCATAAATTTTGCACAAATATAGTTAAATGTTGCATCTCATCCTCCTTGAACCTTATCGTGGTGGAGGGTTTGAGTTGAATGATCCTAGGAGCTATATTGTCAGGGGCTATATGCCCCTGGTAGGGTCTCCCAAGGCAAACAGGTCCTAGGTGACGGGCCAGACAAAGAGCGGTTCAGAACCCTTTATGAAGACAAAAAAATCAAGGACCGTGGACGCCGCCGGTATGGCGCAGCCGGGCCCCACCCTGGAGCCAGGCCGGGGTTGGGGCTCGCATGCCGCCTGGTGGCCGGGTCTTTCCCCACGGGCCCGGCCGGCTCAGCCCGAAGGAGCGACGTGGGGCTGACCTCCGTGGGCCCACCACCTGCGGGAGGAACCGTAAGGCCGGTGCAAAGTGGATTGGGTGGCAGCCGAAGGCGGAGGCCTCGGCGACCCAATCCCGGACACGGAATCTGGCGCTAGGGACATGGAATGTCACCTCGCTGGCGGGGAAGGAGCCTGAGGGGCATCAAGGAGGCATCAAGGAGGCAATCGAGGAGGTAAAGATGAAGGCCGTGCGCTCCTTATAGAATTTGAATGGTGCATATCCTGACCACCTGTTTTAAGAATCCTATTTTTGTGATATATTGTTGTTGTTTTAGCAGGAGTTATACAAGATATATCTACATGTGATTTAGCTTAGAATTCACTTCCAATATTCATAAGAAATAGGTTCTCCTCAACAGTTTGATTTTAGTATAAGGCAACAATCTTTTTCGATCTTCAACTAAATTACTTTTTTAGTGTCACTAGTTGTAATAGACAAAAAAAACATACTATAAGCAGGATATCTCTCTCATATTAGGTTCAGCAAGAAATGAGATGACGGAGACATTCCCACTTATAATTTGGAATTGATGGTCACATTTAATTTTCTTGCAAGAGGAACACTTCATTGGTGGTACAGCATGAAATGGTTCAACAAGCATTATATATGGAGAGTCTTTATATGATTGTGTAAGTGTTATGGCATTGATTAGCATGATTTTAACAAAGAATATACCGGTACCGTCCTGAAAGACAGTTCCAAAAGTCACTAGTAGATGTTTTCATATTTATTTAAAATATTGGATAATGTTTGTCTATTTGTAAGTTTATAAATAAACATAAATAAAATCATTCTACATACAATTTAATTTGCTTATAAGGCTAGGTACTTGAAATAAGAGGATATTGAAGTTAGAAAAAAATCTAAAACAGGTGAACACTTTAAGATGGGTCTGACTGTGTTATGGTGTTATGGCTCAGAGATGGTTCAGACTCAGGACAGCATTCTCCGTTTAAAGTTTAGCCTTTTTGCTAACACAGATTACTGCTCACATTTTCTCTGTTCTCCTCTGTTGATGGACGTTTACATGACTTTTTGTCTGTTTTGGAGAGCGTAAAGTTCAGCCTCAGACAGACATGTTTTCATTGCGCACTCAGTTAGTAATGGGGGACACTTTTACCAGTAAGGGTCTGAATAATGTAGACTTTTTGTGTCTGATTCTTCTCAAAAGTCAAATGATGAATACTTTTCCAATAATGCCTATTGAAAAATATAGTCAGCTTACATCAAAAACCCAGCCCAGGACAATGTGGTCGCTTTTAGACTATTATACAATAAATATTTCAAGACATTTTAGACAAAAAGCATTACACTCAAAAATAAATAGACTGTCCTTCACGTGGTGCAAACCCGTAGTCCTTCCGCATGCTAGACCATGGCTGAACAGTGTGACCAACACTTTGGAGCGGTTGCATTTGCGAAAAAAAAAAAAGTTTGCCTTGAAGTTCAGGGCCTCCGGCAGAGCAAGGAGAGACTTTTTTTTTACTCAAACTTTGAAACGATCATATTATTTTTCCACTGTCTTTCAGGGCAATAATAAAAATAAATAAATGGGAAAGAAAAACAATGTTGTGAATTTGATACTCAGATTTCTTTTATTTTTTGCCTGCCGTTTAGGGGTCGTTAACAGGAGGAAAACTATTTTGCACTTAGGAAATGTAGGGCAAATGATGTGCAGAAAAAAAAAATGTCACTGTTGCTGTTAAGAATTTCCGTAGTTATCCCTATCTATGTCGCTGCCCCTGATTCTTTTCCTTTTCCCTTTTCCTTTTACTTAGTCATGCAGTGAATGTTTGTGACGACATGGCTTAATGATGAAACAGCAGGGTCTGTTCCAAAGGGGGAAAGCAACAACCTGATGTTTCTGTAAAATGCGCTGTATGTGATAATATTTGTCTTGTGGTTACCTTCTTTCCCCTCTGCTTTTGGTTCTCTCATTCTCTCAGTCTGAGTCTTCGTCCAGATACCCCTCTGCCCAAGACCCAGTGAGTCTAATGAGAGCTGAGTCGTCCAGAGCATATCACCAAACCCTAGTCCAAAGCAACCCCCAGCTGCTGCAGGCCCCAGTCAGTCAGACCTACCCCTCTGATTAGGATGCACCACCTCCACCACAGTCCCTCCACAACAGCCCTCTGCACAGGGGGTGAGCAACTGTCCTAGGGTGCTTCTATCAAACAAAACAAATGATAAAACTTGATAAATGACAACAGTAAAATTCATTCATTTTGTGAAAGGTTGAAGCGATGTCTTTGTATTTGTCTGTGACCCAAAGCACTTCTATAGCGTTTCTATTTGTATCTTGTAGATAAGCCGCTCTCTTCCTCCTTTTCCAACATTTGTAGATGGTAAGATTTCCATAATATAGAAGTTGAAGAAATGAAACATTATAGTGAGTTATACTGCTTTGCTTTTGTGTCAGTGCCAGGACCATGTGACCCCGAGGATCTGATTGACGGTATTATCTTCTCTGCGACGTACCTGGGCTGCACTCACCTACTGTCAGAGCGCACGCCTTTAAAGAATACGCGAATGCAAGAAGCACAGGAGGCCATGAGCAGAGTCCGGGTGAGAACAGAGCCACCAAACGGCAGCTGTGCAACAAAACTGTTTAATATGAGTGGTCTTATTGGTCTTACTGTTTCTCTCAAATATTGTTCTCGTATCTGTCCAGATCTGTGTTAGTGAGCACTTCTCCTTTGCCGAGAGTGTGACACAGATTAGAGAGCATGATTATTGCACAGGTGTGCCTTAGGCTGGCCATAATAAAAGGCCAGTCTAAAATGTTAAAATGTGCAGTTTTAGCACAATGGCACAGATGTTGTTTGGAGGTAGTGTGCAATCGGTATGCTGATTGCAGAAATATCTACCAGAGCTGTTGCCCATGAATTTAATGTTCATTTACCTACCATAAGCAGTCTCCATAGGCATTTGAGAGAAGTTGGCAGTACATCCAACCGACCTCACAACTGCAGACTACATGTAACCATACCAGCCCCGGACCTCCACAACCAGCATCTTCACCTCCAAGATCCTCTGAGAGCAGCCACATGGACAGTTGCTGCAACAATCGGTTTGCATAACCAAAGAATTTCTGCACAAACTGTCAGAAACTATCTCAGGGAAGCTCATCTGCATGCTTGTTGTCCTCATCGGGTTCTTAACCTGACTGCAGTTCATTGTTGTAACCAACTGGAGTGTGCAAATGCTCACATTCGATGGTGTCTGGCACTTTGGAGAGGTGTTCTCTTTACTAATGAATTGCGGTTTTCACTTTACAGGGCAGATAGCAGACAGTGTGTATGGCGTCGCGTGGGTGAGCGCTTGGATATTAACGTTGTGGATTGAGTGGCCCATGGTGGCGGTGGGGTTATGGTATGGGCATGCATATGTTATGGACAACGAACACAGGTGCATTTTATTAATGGCATTTTGAATGCACAGAATTAGCAACAAGATCGTGAGGCCCATTGTTGTGCCATTTATCCACGACCCTCTCCTCATTTTGCAGCATAATAATGCTTGGCCCCATGTTGCATGGATCTGTACACAATTCCTGGAAGCTGAAAACATCCCAGTTCTTGCATGGCCAGCATACTTACTGGACATGTCATCCACTGGGCTTGTTTGGGATTGAGATTGCTCTGGATTGGTGGATACGACAACATGTTGCAGTGTCTGCCAATATCCAGCAACTTTGCACAGTCATTGAAGAGGAGTTGTCTAAAATTCCACAGGTCAACTCACACCAGATACACTAACCGGTTTTCGAATCCCTTCCAATACATTCATTCCTTTTCTACCGCTTAGTCCCGTTGGGGGTCGCGGGTGACTGGAGCCTATCCCAGCAGCTTTGGGCCTGAGACGGGGTACACCCTGGACAGTGGCCGGTTAGTCGCAGGGCTACAAGTACACAGTGAAACATAATTTTACATGCTCTCTAAGCTGCATCTTGATATGTTACACCTGTGAGGTGCATGGACTATCCTGGCAAAAGAGAAGTGCTCGCTAACATAGATTTGGACAGATTTGTGAACAAAATTTGAGAGACATAGGAAGGGTCTTTGAGTTCAGGTCTAAAATAAAGTGTTGTTTTGTTCAGTATGAAGCCCAAAGCAAAGTTAGTTAGTTTAGCTGAGTTTGATCAGTTTGATGTGCTGCTTTGCCTTGGGGCTTGGGGTTGTGTAGTATATCATGCTGTTTGTTTGTGACATGCCCCCACAAGCATAGCTTTACATAAAATGACAAATGATGTCCCTAAGATGTAGGAAATTGATACAGGACATTTGGAATGTTTAGTAATATGAGTAAATCTCATCTGTTTATTGCAGCAGACAGTACATTCAGTGTGTGAAGTGATCAAGTGTTATTTCTGGATTTTTTGAAATAGGGTTTAGGGTTTAGTTTAGGGTGTTGTGTATAGATGGACTCTTACGGACCTTTTTGAAAACCAAACTAAACTTTAATTGTTGGCATGTACCAACAGACTGATTCTGTGGTCTTTATTGACCCCTGCTGGTCACACTTAGAAACAACAGACTTTACCTGAAAAAGTCAAGGCAAGAGACAGGGGCACAACTACCCAGTGCTAGAGGGGTATGCAGCAAAAAAGGTAAGTGAGCCGGACATCATTATGTATGGGCTGTAAATAATAAAGGTTTATTTTAAAGTATATCAGCCACTGTAGGCCTAACATTAATATACGGTATTATTAACAAGGTTAACAAATAAAAGAAAAACAGTCACAAATTGACAAGCATTAACGTTATGATCAGATTCTAATAAAGAAACGAAAGAATGAAAATAATCTAAATTTTTATAACAATTCTATGTAGGAGTCAGTTTCCACAGCTGAGCTGGTAAGAATAGGACTTTTCACTCGGGATATTCCATTAATTCTATTTATGGAGTCTAATGAGGGCGCCTACTGTAGCCTGTTAGTCCTCTAAAATGTTATATAGTATTGAGGAAATACTGAAATGAAATTTAGAAACGCAGCAGCTAAGCTACATTTAGGAAATACCACAAAAAAAGGCAATTTTATTTTTTTATATACCATCGCTTTGGCAAGGTGCATATATGATCCCTATGCGCCGCATATAGCGCATACCCCCTTTTTCCACCACTGGCAAGAGGCTTTATATATAAGAAATAAAGTGTGTTTTAAAACAAATTACCCTTTTCCAACAGGTCTACTAAGTAAGCTCTAACAGACTACATTTAGGAAATACCACTCAAACTCAAGTCTGTTAGAGTATTGCATATTGTAGATTGATCTGTTATGACTAGGAGATGATGTACTAATGTGTTACCCACATTAAAAGTGTATTTCATCCCCTTTATTTATTCCCTCTGTGCCTTTAATTCGATTCCCACCAGTGTTAATTTTGTTGATAAAACTATGACAGAATATTTTTGAAAAACAAAACGAAACAAAACCAGTCAGGAAAAGGGAAAAATGAAGTGGAACTGTTTTTATTTTTTTTTTTTTTTATTTTATATAGAGCTTTTTCACCTAGTAGGCACTCAAAGCGTTTTACATTAAGCTTCCATTCACCAGTGTTACAGCTGGAACACCACTGGAGGCAAGGGGGGTTAGGTGTCTTGCCCAAGGACACAACAACAGTATGAACTGTGGGGGAGAGTGGGATGTTATGATGTTTTTTGGGTTGTTTCAAGCGGGTATCGAACGCCCACCGCGGTGGCTCTACCACAGAGCTACTGCCGCCCGTCTGTTCAATGCACTTTAAGTTGAAAGATGGTTTAGATGTTACGGTTATTATTATTATTTAGCTTTCTTGGGGTGTAAGGGCCTTTTGATAATTGCACATTTATTCAATTAAATTTTAAATAAGCTGTAAATGTGTATTTTGCATCTCTTTGATACACATTGATGTCTTTTTGTTTATATTAAAATAGAGAGCAAGATTTTTTTTTACTTTACTTATTTTTTTTATTGATATAAACTATTTTCAATAAAGGCAGTTGTGTTGAAATAAACAGTGTGAAATATGTTTGCAAATTCAAATCTCAATTCTAAGAAATTATAGTTCCCTTCTCGAGGGAACTCAACACTGCGTCGTGAAACGACACTTTGGGGAACGCCCTCAGCGTGACGGCTCTGAAGCATGAATGAAACTTAGACCGATCCTAATTGGTACTAGGTCACGACGTAGTAAGTGCCGGCCTACCCGGAAGTATAAAGGGACGCCTCTCACAACCACGCCAGCTTTTCGCTCTTCAGCAAATGCCCTGTGTGTGAACGAGAGACTTGTTGAGAAACTTTTGAATGAAAAGTATGGCAGAACAGTTTAAGAAGTGTGTGTACCCCTGCCCTTGTTACATTACGGGTAGGGACACGCACTGGTTGTGTGTGATCTGCTTGGGAGCACAGCACGCTAGGTCAGCTCTCGAGGGAGCTGGCTGCGAGCACTGTGAGGCACTCCCCCGCAGGGTGCTGCGCTCCCGCCTGGCCGTGTTTGACCAGGCCGGCCAGGCTCGCGTTCCCCGTGGTCCCGGCGGCTGAGATCGTGGGGATCGCAGCTGGAGCTGTTTGATGAGATTGGGACAGCTGAGGCTGTTTCCCAATCATCGTCAGACAGCTCTGATGCCCTTCCTCCCGTGCAGGAGCCAGCGAGGCGCCGGCGGGCATCGAGAGGGTCCGATGCTTGAGCTGTCCACATCTGAGGATGTGGACGTGATCAGCATTGAGTCGGGTGACGTAGAGGCTCACTGGTCACCTCAGGTGCCCGCATATGAGGAGCTCATTGAGGTTGTGACTCGTGCGGTGGCCAGGTTAAATATTAGCTGGCCACCAGAACGGCAGGAAGCGACGGTTACTAAAAATACTGGATGGCGCTTCCTGCAGCACAGAGAACGGCCAAAACAGCGGGTTTACCATTTTTCGGACTTGCACAACGAGTTGTGTAAGTCCTGGAATAACCACACTCTTCCGCATTTCCAATCCAACACCCGTAGATTACAGTAAGGTGTTGGGGGCGGGGGAACAGGGCTATGGGAGAATGCCGCCGGTAGAAGAGGCACTGGCCAGTTACCTCTCTCACGGTGCGGCGGCGTCTCTAAAAACCCCCCATGTCTGCATACTATGGCCATATTACAGGCATACCAGGCCGATCTGTTAGCGGACCTGGAGGAAGGCGGGGGTCCCACATCCTCAGATGTGGGACCCCCGGCTTCCTCCAGCGACAGATTTGTCCCTTAGGGTCACCAAAGAGACGGCACGTGCGGTGGGCCATTCCATGGCGGCAATGGTAGCCACGGAGAGGCACTTGTGGCTGAATCTAGCGGGGATAAAAGAGAAGGAGAAGGGTTTTCTCCTTGATGCCCCTCTATCACCTTCAGGCCTGTTCGGTGATGCCGTCACGGTCGTGGACAGGTATCAGGAGGGGAGGAGGCAGTCGGCGGTGTTCAAGCAGTGTTTCCCCCGCCACACCAGGTCCAAAGGGGCTGGGCTTAAGACCGACCAGCCCCAGCCATCATTGAGCTCCGCGTATCGACAGATACAAAAGGAGAGCGTCGCCTCTAGAGCCCCTCCCCAGGGAGCGCGGCAACAGAGGCAGCGTTTTCGCTCGAAGCCGACGCAGCAGGAAGGGGACCTGAGGGTCCTCCTTCAGACTAAGAAGGCTTTAGGGAAGAGGTCCTAGCAGGCATAGGGCCTCTAAGGGCTGCCCCCTCCGGAGAGAGGCGGCTGAGGCCGGTTTCTCTGCGGCGCCCTTTGGATTCCGATGTAGGTTTCCCGCTGTCTATGACGCTTCGGGCTACATCGGGTTCCAGCATACGAGAGCGGCCTCACAGCAGGCAGGCAGCGAGGGTGTATGCGCATCGAGGATCGTACACAACCTCTCTCTGCAGTACAATCGTTTCAGGGGGGCGGCAACGGTCTTCGAAGCAGACTAGAGGTAGTACAAATAGTGGGTTCGTGGAAAAAAGCCCATGTAAATAAATTGCCATCGGACGAATAGTTACCCGAAGGGATCGTAGTGTGAATTTGGATCCAAAATGCCTACCAAGTTAATGGGCCAACGGGCACTTGGCGCTTCCCTCCCCTTTCTTGACCCCAAAACGACTTCCCCCGGTAATAGCGGGTTTCCGGACACCACTAGGTTTGCCCACGGTCCACCTGGGAACATTTTCGTTTTCCCTGACCGCTCCTAAGCCACGCCCACATCCCACGAACCCACTATTTGTCCACGAACCCTATATTTTTGGGGAAAACCCCTGCTGACCTCTCTTAAGTCACGCCCACGTCCCACTGACCACTCCTAAGCCCCACCCACATCCCACGAACCCACTATTTGTCCACTTCCCCACTATTTTGGGGAAAAGTGTCAGTGACCACTGCTGACCACTCCTAAGCCACTCCCACATCCCACGAACCCACTATTTGTCCACTTCCCCACTATTTTGGGAAAAGTGTCAGTGACCACTGCTGACCACTCCTAAGCCACTCCCACATCCCACGAACCCACTATTTGTCCACTTCCCCACTATTTTGGGAAAAGTGTCAGTGACCACTTCTGACCACTCCTAAGCCCCGCCCACATCCCACGAACCCACTATTTGTCCACTTCCCCACTATTTTGGGAAAAGTGTCAGTGACCACTGCTGACCACTCCTAAGCCACTCCCACATCCCACGAACCCACTATTTGTCCACTTCCCACTATTTTGGGAAAATGTCAGTGACCACTGCTGACCACTCCTAAGCCACTCCCACATCCCACGAACCCACTATTTGTCCACTTCCCCACTATTTTGGGGAAAAGTGTCAGTGACCACTGCTGACCACTCCTAACCCACGCCCACATCCCACGAACCCACTATTTGTCCACTTCCCCACTATTTTGGGGAAAAGTGTCAGTGACCACTTCTGACCACTCATAAGCCCCGCCACATCCCACAGACCCACTATTTGTCCACTTCCCCACTATTTTGGGGAAAAGTGTCAGTGACCACTGCTGACCACTCCTAACCCACACCCACATCCCACAAACCCACTATTTGTCCACTTCCCCAGTATTTTTTCAGAATGGACCCAGAAGCGGTCAGATGGTCATGTGCCACAAGAGGATGCGCGCGGTGGCGCCCCCTCTGGCCAATTTTGACCTTTGGCCCAAAGTTGCTCCGAGAGACTTGCCCAGTGGATATGGCATACCAGGGGCCCCCCTGAGCTCCCAGTTTGATTTTGGACCACAATGGACCTTTCTGAACTAATCCCAGTTGCCCATTATTTCAATGTATTTTGTGTAGTGCGTTTGCGGACGGCGCTTAGGAAGGTCCGATCGACTCGGGAGTGGACTCCTTTTTCTCGTCACAGTACGTGGAAGCGGTCGGTAAAGTTTTGAGAGGCTACGACATTGTTAAGGGGTCAAAATGTCAACTAAGGGTACTAACTTTAGGCCATAAAAAGAAAGGTGTCTTTTTGATCATATTTTTTTTCCCCTTTGCTCTAGAGCTGTGCGCTTCGGATATGTTATTCAGGGGTACTCCAGGAGCCAGGGTGTAAAATTTGGGATTCCCACATGCCCGTTTTCTCAATTTTTCGCCCTAGTGGGGGCGCTGGCGGCCACTTCCCGAGGTCCGATCGACTCAAATGTGGTCTCTTTTTACTCGTCACAGTACGTGGAATCCTGTGGTAAAGTTTGGAGAGGCTACGACATTGTTAAGGGGCTTAAATGGCTTAATTGGCAGCAGAGCTATTCCCCTCCCCCGCTCTTCACAAAACTGAAAGTCATGTCTGAGCATGTGGGGGCTGAGAGGGAGATTTTCTCCAGGGAGTAAAACGGAGTGCCTTGGAGCTAGAAACTGGCGCTTCAAATATGTTGACTGGGGGGGCCCGAGGAGCCAGGGTGCAAAATTTGGGGCCTCTATGACCTTTGTATAAAACTCCCACTTGCCCATTATTTCAATGTATTTGTGTAGTGTGCGTTCATGGACGGGCGCTTAGGAAGGTCCAATCGACTCAGGAGTGGACTCCTTTTTCTCGCCACAGTACGTGGAAGCGGTCCGTAAAGTTTGGAGAGGCTACGACATTGTTAAGGGGTCAAAAGGTCAGCTAAGGGTACTAACTATAGGCCCTGAAAAGAAAGGTGTCTTTTTGATCATATTTTTTTTCCCCTTTGCTCTAGAGCTGTGCGCTTCGGATATGTTATTCAGGGGTACTCCAGGAGCCAGGGTGAAAAATTTGGGATTCCCACATGCCCGTTTTCTCAATATTTCGCCCTAGTGGGGGCGCTGGCGACCACTTCCCGAGGTCCGATCGACTCAAATGTGGTCTTTTTACTACGTCACAGTATTGGAATCCTGTGAAGTAAGTTTGGTGGGAGCTCTGACATTGTTAAGGGGTCAAATAATGTGTAGGGTCAATGGGTCAGAACCCGTTATAGGCTGTGTATTTTGGAGGCTGACATTTTTTCCTTTTGCTCTAGAGCCAGCCGCCTTTGATATGTTGTTCTGGGGGGCCACTGGAGCCAGCGTGCAAAATTTGGGGCCCCTGGGACCTTTCTGAACAAATCCCAGTTGCCCATTATTTCAATGTATTTGTGTAGTGCGTTCACGGACGCGCTTAGGAAGGTCCAATCGACTCGGGAGTGGACTCATTTTTCTTGTCACAGTGCGTGGAAGCGGGTGGTAAAGTTTGGAGAGGCTACGACATTGTTAAGGGGTCAAATAATGTGTAGGGTCAATGGGTCAGAACCCGTTATAGGCTGTGTATTTTGGAGGCTGACATTTTTTCCCTTTGCTCTAGAGCCAGCCGCCTTTGATATGTTGTTCTGGGGGGCCACTGGAACCAGCGTGCAAAATTTGGGACCCCTGGGACCTTTCTGAACAAATCCCACTTGCCCACTATTTCAATGTGTTTGTGTAGTGCGTTCACGGATGGCGCTTAGGAAGGTCCAATCGACTCGGGAGTGGACTCATTTTTCTCGTCACAGTGCATGGAAGCGGGTGGTAAAGTTTGGAGAGGCTACGACATTGTTAAGGGGTCAAATAATGTGTAGGGTCAATGGGTCAGAACCCGTTATAGGCTGTGTATTTTGGAGGCTGACATTTTTTCCTTTTGCTCTAGAGCCAGCCGCCTTTGATATGTTGTTCTGGGGGGCCACTGGAACCAGCGTGCAAAATTTGGGGCCCCTGGGACCTTTCTGAACAAATCCCACTTGCCCATTATTTCAATGTGTTTGTGTAGTGCGTTCACGGACGGCGCTTAGGAAGGTCCAATCGACACGGGAGTGATAATAATAATAATAATAATAATAGTTATATTTATATAGCGCCTTTCCAGAGCTCAAGGACGCTTTACATATCATATTCACTCCACAGTCACACACTGGTGGTAGTAAGCTACATCTGTAGCCACAGCTGCCCTGGGGCAGATTGACAGAGACGTGGCAGCCATTCCATTTCAATGTGTTTGTGTAGTGCGTTCACGGACGGCGCTTAGGAAGGTCCAATCGACTCGGGAGTGGACTCCTTTTTCTCGCCACAGTGCGTGGAAGCGGGTGGTAAAGTTTGGAGAGGCTACAACATTGTTAAGGGGTCAAAAGGTCAACTAAGGGTACTAACTTTAGGCCTTGAAAAGAAAAGTGTCTTTTTGATCATATTTTTTTTCCCCTTTGGTCTAGAGCTGTGCGCTTCGGATATGTTATTCAGGGGTACTCCAGGAGCCAGGGTGAAAAATTTGGGATTCCCACGTGCCCGTTTTCACAATTTTTTCGCCATTCGATTTCCATGATCCCACTTCAGGCTTATTCAATGATCTAGATAGTGGGTTCGTGGACAGGGTGTTTTGTACATTTATGTTTAAATTATTGTGATAAAAACTATTTATCTGGTGTCAGCAAGCCCTCCTGAGTACAGCAATTCAAGTCCAGACTCAAAATTCACTGTCCACAAACACACTATTTTGATACATTGAATGGGATGTGGGACTTGTTGTGGGATCGCTGGATCTCGGTTCCTGAAAGGGTTAGGGCCTTCAAACTTGGGCTCTGTATTCACCCTTTGGCCCTCTAACAGGGTGCAAAGTTTGAAAGAGATTAAAGAAAGTTTTTTGAGAACCAGGACCTGAGGCCCACTGTGGTCCCTCAGTTACCCGAGGACAGGCACCCTTTCTCGGGTACACGATGGACCAGAGTGGGCCTCCGGTCCTGGTTCTCCAAAAAAATTCTTTAATCTTTTTGAAACTCTGCACCCTGTTAGTGGGCTCTGAGGTGAGTACAGGAACCCAGGTTTGGTGGCCCTAACCCTTAAGATGGCCGAGATCCAGTGATCCCACATTAGGTTTATTCAATGATCTAGATAGTAGGTTCGTGGACAGGGTGTTTTTAACATTTTCCCTCAAATTATTTTGATAAAAACTATTTATCTGTACTCAGCAAGCTCTGTCCCGCTGTCAATCAATTCCACTGTCCACGAACTCACTATTTTGTTACATTGAATAAATCTAAAATGGGATCGCTGGATCTCAGCCCCTGAAAGGGTTAGGGCCTTCAAACTTGGGCTCTGTATTCATCCTCATGCCCTCTAACAGGGTGCAAAGTTTGAAAGAGATTAAAGAAAGTTTTTTTGAGAACCAGGACGGGCCCACTTTGGTCCCTCATTTACCCGAGGACAGGCACCCTTTTTCGTGTAAAGGATGGACCAGAGTGGGCCTCCTGTCCTGGTTCTCCAAAAAAATTCTTTAATCTTTTTGAAACTCTGCACCCTGTTAGAGGGCTCTGAGGTGAGTACAGGAACCCAGGTTTGGTGGCCCTAACCCTTAAGATGGCCGAGATCCAGTGATCCCACATTAGGTTTATTCAATGATCTAGATAGTAGGTTCGTGGACAGGGTGTTTTTAACATTTTCCCTCAAATTATTTTGATAAAAACTATTTATCTGTACTCAGCAAGACCCCCTGAGTCGGAATAATCAACTCCCGTTGTCAAATTCCACTGTCCACGAACTCACTATTTTGTTACATTGAATAAATCTAAAGTGGGATCGCTGGATCTCGGCCCCTGAAAGGGTTAGGGCCTTCAAACTTGGGCTCTGTATTCGCCCTTGGGCCCTCTAACGGGGTGCCGAGTTTCAAAAAGATTGAAGAAAGTTTTTTGACAACCAGGACCGGAGGCCCACTATGGTCCCTCATTTACCCGAGGACAGGCACCCTTTTTCGTGTAAAGGATGGACCAGAGTGGGCCTCCTGTCCTGGTTCTCCAAAAAAATTCTTTAATCTTTTTGAAACTCTGCACCCTGTTAGAGGGCTCTGAGGTGAGTACAGGAACCCAGGTTTGGTGGCCCTAACCCTTAAGATGGCCGAGATCCAGTGATCCCACATTAGACTTCTTCAATGTAATGAAATAGTGTGTTCGTGGACAGTGGAATTTGACAACGGGACTTGGTGTTACAGACTCAGGGTGACCTACTGAGTGCAGTGGGATGTGGGTGGGGCTTAGGGGTGGTCAGCAGTGGTCACTGACACTTTTCTCAAAAATAATGGGGAAGTGGACACATAGTGGGTTCGTGGACAATGGAATTTGACAACGGGACTTGGTGTTACAGACTCAGGGTGACCTACTGAGTGCAGTGGGATGTGGGCGGGGCTTAGGGGTGGTCAGCAGTGGTCACTGACACTTTTCTCAAAAATAGTGGGAAGTGGACACATAGTGGGTTTGTGGACAGTGGAATTTGGCAACGGGACTTGGTGTTACAGACTCAGGGTGACCTACTGAGTGCAGTGGGATGTGGGCGGGGCTTAGGGGTGGTCAGCAGTGGTCACTGACACTTTTCTCAAAAATAATGGGGAAGTGGACACATAGTGGGTTCGTGGACAATGGAATTTGACAACGGGACTTGGTGTTACAGACTCAGGGTGACCTACTGAGTGCAGTGGGATGTGGGCGGGGCTTAGGGGTGGTCAGCAGTGGTCACTGACACTTTTCTCAAAAATAATGGGGAAGTGGACACATAGTGGGTTCGTGGACAGTGGAATTTGACAACGGGACTTGGTGTTACAGACTCAGGGTGACCTACTGAGTGCAGTGGGATGTGGGCGGGGCTTAGGGGTGGTCAGCAGTGGTCACTGACACTTTTCTCAAAAATAATGGGGAAGTGGACACATAGTGGGTTCGTGGACAATGGAATTTGACAACGGGACTTGGTGTTACAGACTCAGGGTGACCTACTGAGTGCAGTGGGATGTGGGCGGGGCTTAGGGGTGGTCAGCAGTGGTCACTGACACTTTTCTCAAAAATAATGGGGAAGTGGACACATAGTGGGTTCGTGGACAATGGAATTTGACAACGGGACTTGGTGTTACAGACTCAGGGTGACCTACTGAGTGCAGTGGGATGTGGGCGGGGCTTAGGGGTGGTCAGCAGTGGTCACTGACACTTTTCTCAAAAATAATGGGGAAGTGGACACATAGTGGGTTCGTGGACAATGGAATTTGACAACGGGACTTGGTGTTACAGACTCAGGGTGACCTACTGAGTGCAGTGGGATGTGGGCGGGGCTTAGGGGTGGTCAGCAGTGGTCACTGACACTTTTCTCAAAAATAATGGGAAGTGGACACATAGTGGGTTCGTGGACAATGGAATTTGACAACGGGACTTGTGTTACAGACTCCAGGGTGACCTACTGAGTGCAGTGGGATGTGGGCAGGGCTTAGGGGTGGTCAGCAGTGGTCACTGACACTTTTCTCAAAAATAATGGAGAAGTGGACACATAGTGGGTTCGTGGACAATGGAATTTGACAACGGGACTTGGTGTTACAGACTCAGGGTGACCTACTGAGTGCAGTGGGATGTGGGCGGGGCTTAGGGGTGGTCAGCAGTGGTCACTGACACTTTTCTCAAAAATAATGGGGAAGTGGACACATAGTGGGTTCGTGGACAGTGGAATTTGACAACGGGACTTGGTGTTACAGACTCAGGGTGACCTACTGAGTGCAGTGGGATGTGGGCGGAGCTTAGGGGTGGTCAGCAGTGGTCACTGACACTTTTCTCAAAAATAATGGGGAAGTGGACACATAGTGGGTTCGTGGACAGTGGAATTTGACAACGGGACTTGGTGTTACAGACTCAGGGTGACCTACTGAGTGCAGTGGGATGTGGGCGGGGCTTAGGGGTGGTCAGCAGTGGTCACTGACACTTTTCTCAAAAATAGTGGGGAAGTGGACACATAGTGGGTTCGTGGACAAAGGAATTTGACAACGGGACTTGGTGTTACAGACTCAGGGTGACCTACTGAGTGCAGTGGGATGTGGGCGGGGCTTAAGAGTGGTCAGCAGTGGTCACTGACACTTTTCTCAAAAATAGTGGGGAAGTGGACACATAGTGGGTTCGTGGACAGTGGAATTTGACAACGGGACTTGGTGTGACAGACTCAGGGTGACCTACTGAGTGCAGTAATATAGTTTGTATAAACATTGGAACTTTAATTAGTATGCCAACATTCATCATGTGTCATATGAATATAATGCAAATGGTAATCCCACTTCAGGCTTATTCAATGATATACATAGTAGGTTCGTGGACAGGGTGTTTTGTACATTTATGTTTAAATTATTGTGATAAAAACTATTTTGCTGGTGTCACCAAGCCCCCCTGAGTACAGCAAATCAAGTCCTGACTCAAAATTCCACTGTCCACGAACACACTATTTTGATACATTGAATAAATCTAAAGTGGGATCGCTGGATCTCGGCCATCTTAAGGGTTAGAGCCTTCAAATTTGGGCTCTGTATTCACCCTTGGGCCCTCTAACGGGGTGCCAAGTTTCAAAGAGATCAGAGAAACTTTTTCTTTTGGCCTAGAAAAGCGTAAATTTGGACATCCACACAAAGACATGTTCCTGGTATGCAACGGTCTGGTCGAAGACCATGACATGGAAGTATACTGGAAGAAGGTCAGAGGCCACTCGCGGGCCCCTGGACTTGACAAAGATCTGAATGACCACGCAGACCGGATGGCGAAAGAAGGTGCTCTTGATGGTACGCTCTGGCAATTCCAGCCCGACCCCGTGTACAATCGACCCTTCCCACCCATCCCACCCATTCTGTCTGTCTGGTCACCCGATCAAAGGCGAGGGGGGAGCCTAAGGGGGGTCATGCTAATGCACGCACATGACGCTCCAGTAGCAGGCCACAGAGGTGTGCGAGCAACACACCAGGCACTCCAGCAGGTAGCCTACTGGCCAGAAATGCAAATGGACGTGGCAGAATATATCAAAGGCTGTTTGGTATGCTGCCAGTTCCAACCTGCAAGACCACTCCACCGTGCACCCTTACAAAGAAGGGGCATCTCATTCCCGTGGTCTGACTTCCAAATCGATTGGATGGGACCCCTGACTAAATCAACAAGGGGCAACAAATACATCCTAATGGTCACCTGTGCCTTCACCAAATGGGTGGAAGGACTTCCAGCCCCAAACGACACGGCACAGACTTTCTACTCATGAACCACGTGTTCTCCAGATTCGGCCTACCTTACAAGGTCGATTCTGACCGTGGTACTCACTTCACAGCGGAGGTAATGGGACAACTGTGGCAAACCATGGGCGTGAAAGCGAACTTCCATGTCAGCCACCACCCCCAGTCCTCAGGCCAAGTAGAAAGAGCCAACCGAACGGTGATCGACATCCTAAAGAAGTATGTCGCGTCCAATCACCGAGATTGGGACGTCAAACTGCCTTTGGTCCTGATGGCTATCAGAGCCACGCCACACACGGCGACCGGAGTCTCCCCATTCGAGCTCATGACCGGTAGACAGATGACGCTCCCCCTTCGCTTATTGTATCAACCAGGAGCGGCTAACATTGCTACGGCCTACACCACACATCAGTACATGACTGACCTCCAAGCACACCTCAGAACCACCTTCGCCTTTGCCCAGGAAAAACTAGGCAAGAGTGCAGAAGGCCGGAAGGCCTATTATGACCAAAAGTCATCTAGGGATGAACTGCAGGTGGGAGACAAGGTGTGGTATTACATGTTTAGCCAACTCACCGGACAAACGAGCGGTGGTGCCAACCGACTGACGCGGAAATTCCTCCCGCGCTGGGCGGGACCATACGCCATTGTCAACAAGCTCTCCCCGTGGTGTATCAGATAAAGATCACCAAAGGACGAAAGGAACCCACTCTCAAGTGGATACACATAACCAGATTAAGTTACACAAAGCCCCCATGGGATCTACAGGGGATGTTCAAACTCCCAAGTAGTTTCCACTAGGCCCCTCAGCCACAACTAACCACTCACTAACAACTGCTAACTTAGTCCTTTTTCCACTTTTCCACTTTTCATTGGTAACTGCAGGTAACTCAATAACTCGGGTATCCTCTGTCAGTGAATCTGTTGTTAAAAGATCCTCTCTCTCTCACCAGGATGATGTGGACGATACTCCTCCTGGTCACCAGCCTTACAGGCATGGGGTCACCGGATGTTATAGAACCCGGACCAACAGCCGTTCTAAAGGACCAACCCGGACTGTTGATCACAAACTGTCGCCTGCACACCCAAAGGGTTTTTGTCAGGTTAAATCCAACAGATGTGTGCCGGAAACACATCAGTGCCACCCTCAGTCTCACCAGTTGGGCTGGCGCTAGCTGGACCACAAATATCCTTAACCATGCAGAATCGGATATTTCCCATATGCTTGCTCAGCTTGAAAAATTCACCATCACTCAGGCTGAACTTACTGGAGCTCACCCAAGACCTTCACAGCGGAGGTAATGGGACAACTTGCCACAGTTGTATGTAGAAAGTTTGTAGGGGGACTTCTTGTGGCAGCTGCTGCTGTGGGCACTTTGTTTAACCTCGGGTTATCCACGGTCAATACGGTTAGCATTTCCACTGTCAGGAGACATGTCGCTGAATTACAGGCTGAAATCCCTGACATCAGAGCGCAGATCTTTAAGCAACAACAGCAACTCCAAACGGTAGGGAAAACATTAAAGGACACTGTGTTGGTGGTAAACACTCACAGTGAGGCCCTGAACAAAACCCTCCGAGCTGTAGACTCGCTTCTGGCCATCTTCCAGGTGGACTACGTACACACACAATTGGTCACCTCGCTGATGAATGACATGCTCAGAGACATTGGCTCTTCAGTGGACAGCCTAGCCATGGGCAGAATTCCCCTTATTCAGCTGTCCTTAGTGCAATCCCTCCTTAGGACCGCCACTAGAGATCTCGTAACACCCCTTCAGGCCCACCTAGCTTACACCCTAGGCAGCGCCGTACCCATTTACGTGAACCCAGAGTTCCGTGAAATGGCTTTTCTTATCAATCTGCCTGTCATCGATGCCCAGAACATCTACCGTCTTAAGGACGTCGTAAATGTTGGATCCTGGCATGGAGACACGTACGTTAAAGTGCATACTCCCTCGGTGGTGGCATACCACGATGCCAATCCCAATCTATACCTGGCCCCTAACCTACACATGTGTACCCTATCCAAGGATATACACTACTTATGTCCCAGTAAACCCTTCGTTCGGGACAACACGGACGGGATCTGTGGCCTTAAGCCTATGAGCCCTCAAGCCAGATGTCCAACGACACTCACGGCTCGCCGTCAGGTTACCGACACCCAAGCGGAAATAGTTGGCGATCGTTGGCTAGTGAACACCCCTCTTCCAGTCGGTACACTGACCTACGATCAGCACAACACCTGCGTCCGAGTAAATTTACCCGATCAGACCTTCTGGGTAAACGTGCCTCCAAATGCAATCCTCCACATTGGGGATGTCGCCCTGCATCATCTTAATGCCGAACAATATGAGAGTGAAATACAAATTTCAGATTTCTTTTCAGAACATCCCCTTGAATTGACCCGGCTACACTCAATCAAATTCAATTTGAAGGAAGTAGAACCATTGACCTGGAACCTTTAGATAACGTACTGAAAGAAATAGAGCAACAGCAACAAGCCCCTATCCAACCCATTATGTACGCATGGTCAACCCCCTACACCGTTCTTGCAGCCACCGTAGGTTACGTCATGGCCATCCTCATAACCGTCATACTCTTTAGGAGTGTCCAACGTCTCAAGGCTAAACTCAGCCAATGCATCCAAGGCGTTGCACGAATCGTGCGCCGTCGCCCTGCGAATAGAGAGAACCCTACCATGCCCCCCGAGGTCTACACCTTGAATGAGGGTCTCTCGGCCCCTGATGAAGCCGACCCAACTCCAGCCCTCCTGGTGTTGACGGATACGCCATAATGTAATGTGTTAGTGTAATGTTGATTGTGTACTCAATTATAACCATTATGTGCCTTATCTAAATCACCATGTTTATTCTCACTCCCTAAAATGCATGCAAACCCCTCCAAATTATGACCCCCTAATGTGCATCACTTTATTGTAAATGACTTAATAAATATCAGATAATCAACTTGAAACCCCTCTCTTGTTTATTTATCCCCATTAAGTCCTCTTTTAAGTGTTGAACTCAACCTATCTTCCTTGAGCCACAGATATAGGACAGACCAAGTGAAGACCACTTCACACCTATACACACATGTGGTTCTTTTTAATCATGTTTACATCTGTACATGTAACGGCAAACTCTTTCTGTGTCTTAACGTGTGGTTTGCTCCCTGGTCACTAAGGATGGTCGACACTAAGCATGGAACCCTGCTTCGTGTCGAAAGGGGGATACTGTAGCGACCAGGACCCCAGATCCAAGCCATTGACTGTATCACACTCAGGTCAAACCAGGGTTTACAACATAAATGTCACGCCCTGACAATTTATGCCGTAAAACCCTTCTCCAGACTCAAAGAAAGTGTTTTCTTTACCACTGAGCAGGACTTTAACAACCCAGTGTTAATGAACCACAGATGGTCTTTGTTTATTAAGGAGAAAACTCAGGAAATAATTCTAAATTAACGACTTTTACCCCTCTCCATCTCAAAGCAGATCAAAGGCGTTATCTCGGAGCCCCAGACTCGCTGGGGCCAGGATGACACTTACTGCCCTTTTGAAATACGACTTTTGTGTATTGGCATCAAGCAAGGACTTGATACTGTCTAGATGATACCATACTGCCCTCTAGCGACAGTATGGAGGAACTCTGCTAAGTCTTTCATCAAACAAAGGACTTGGATTTCACGAACATTCTGGTATAATCAAAAAGGAAAATGTTTAAATGATTGAATTAACGTGTTTAACAGGATTAAAAGGATTGTTCCCCGACAGAGGACCAGAATAATCCCTCTCTTCGCATTGTTAATAAATTGAAATGAATACATGTTGCCACGATATGCTCAGAATTGTATTTTATAGGTATGGATCCTACAGTACACACAGCAATGTGGATTTATATGTGTTTAAATATTCAATATAGCTTTGTGGAAGATAAAGGGATTGTTTGAATTAAAAATTTAGGTGGGATAGGCTTTTCCCAAACCGGGCCTATTCCCCAAAAGAAACACGCCCAAAAACACGCCCCCTCAAGCCGCACAAAAACCCGGTGTGCGCCTGAAATCGCCCTCTTGAGCCTCTTATGTTCTTTTAAATCCTGCCTTCTTAGTCTTCGCTTAAGCCCTTCTTTTACGTCTTCTCACAGGTCCGCCTCGGACCCTCTCTTCGTAACCGAACTTACTTTTAATTTTCTAGACCCGCCAAGCAACGTGATTTTTATTTTTAAGCCACACATTGACTCTTTGTTTTTGACGTCATCTCCCGGAGACGGACGGGAATTTGTAGTTCTGTAAGAGATACAGACCTAAACCAAATCCCTCACAGCCGTTTTACGCCAGAGAAAACGATTCCAGAGAAACCCCTTTTTCCAGTGGTCCAGCGATATTTTTCAAAGACTCTAATCTGTTCTTACCTAATGCCAACGTAAATGTCAGTAATCTTGTTGTTTATCATTTTGTGTTAATCATTATTCCCATTATATGTCAATAATTCACCCTTTGTGTCATTTCCCATCAAATATGTTAACTTTGTATAATCTTTAATAAAACCCCATAAAACGTTAAAGATTTTGATTTGGTGTTTTTATGTTATCTCAGACGTATTTTCCGAAAACAGTTTTTATAGAATTCTATTCCTTCAGATTAATTGAGACTAATATAATCAGTTTCCCAGAAATTATCTGGGTGGTGCCCCTCAACGAGACAATTTGATAAGAAAGGATATTAATTGATAATTTACCCAAATTAATAAATTAATATTTCTTATTACATTATATTACATATAACAAACACTACAATATACAGTACAGCAGACTGAATATTTATTGTAGAACAGAACGTAGATGTGCAGCAGAACAGACTGTAGACGTGCAGTAGAACAGACTGTAGATGTGCAGTAAAACAGACTGTAGATGTGCATTAGAACAGACTGTAGATGTGCAATAGAACACTGTAGATGTGCAATAGAACACTGTAGATGTGCAGTAGAATAGACTGTAGATGTGCAGTAGAACAGACTGTAGATAAGAAGTAGAACACTGTAGATGTGCAGTAGAGCAGACTGAAGTTGTGCAGTAGAACACTGTAGATGTGCCGTAGAAAGATGTAAGTGTGCAGTAGAATAGACTGTAGATGTGAAGTAGAACAGACTGTAGATGTGATGTAGAACACTGTAAATGTGCAGTAAAACAGACTGTAGGTGTGCAGTAGAACACAGTAGACGTGAAGTAGAAAAGACTGTAGACGTGCAGTAGAACAGACTGTTGATGTGCAGTAGAACAGATTGTAGACGTGCAGTAGAAAACTGTAAACATGCAGTATAACAGACTGTAGATGTGCAGTAGAACACTGTGGATGTGCAGTAGAATAGACTGTAGATGTGCAGTAGAACAGATTGTAGATATGAAGTAGAACACTGTAAATGTGCAATAGAACAGACTGTCGACGTGAAGTAGAAAAGACTGTAGAAGAGCAGTAGAACAGACTGTAGATGTGCTTAGAACAGACTGTAGATGTGCAAGAAAATACTGTAGATGTGCAGTAGAACAGACTGTAGATGTGCAGTAGAACAAACTGTAGATATACAGTACACCAGACTGAATATATACTGTAGAACAGACCGTAAATGTGCAGTAGAACAGACTGTAGATGTGCTGTAGAACACTGTAGATGTGCAGTAGAACAGACTGTACATATACAGTAGAACACACTGTAGATGAGCAGTAGAACAGACTGTAGACGTGTAGTAGAACAGATTGTAGATGTGCAGTATAACACACAAGACGTTCAGTAGAACACTGTAGACGTGCAGTAGAACAGACTGTAGACATGCAGTAGAACAGACTGCAGATGTGCAGTAGAAAAGACTGTAGATTTGCAGTTAAACACTGTAGATGTGCAGTAGAACAGACTGTAAACGTGCAATAGAACAGATTGTAGATTTTTAGTAGAACAGACTGCAGATGTGCAGTAGAAAAAACTGTAGATGTGCAGTACAACAAAATGTAGAAGTGCAGTAGAACAGATTGTAGATGTGCAGTAGAACACTGAAGACGTGCAGTAGAACAGATTGTAGATGTACAGTAGAACACTGTAGATGTTCAGTAGAACAGACTGTAGATTTGCATTAGAACAGTCTGTAGATGTGCAGTAGAACAGACTGTAGATTTGCATTAGAACAGTCTGTAGATGTGCAGTAGAACATTGTAGACGTACAGACGAACAGATTCTAGATGTGCAGTAGAACACTGTAGATGTGCAGTAGAACAGACTGTAGACGTGCAGTAGAACAGATTGTAGATGTGCAGTTGAACACTGTAGATGTTTAGTAGAACACTGTAAATGTGCAGTGGTACAGACTGTAGATGTGCTGTAGAACACTGTAGATGTGCAGTAGAACAGACTGTACATATACAGTAGAACACACTGTAGATGAGCAGTAGAACAGACTGTAGACGTGTAGTAGAACAGATTGTAGATGTGCAGTATAACACACAAGACGTTCAGTAGAACACTGTAGACGTGCAGTAGAACAGACTGTAGACATGCAGTAGAACAGACTGCAGATGTGCAGTAGAAAAGACTGTAGATTTGCAGTTAAACACTGTAGATGTGCAGTAGAACAGACTGTAAACGTGCAATAGAACAGATTGTAGATTTTTAGTAGAACAGACTGCAGATGTGCAGTAGAAAAAACTGTAGATGTGCAGTACAACAAAATGTAGAAGTGCAGTAGAACAGATTGTAGATGTGCAGTAGAACACTGAAGACGTGCAGTAGAACAGATTGTAGATGTACAGTAGAACACTGTAGATGTTCAGTAGAACAGACTGTAGATTTGCATTAGAACAGTCTGTAGATGTGCAGTAGAACAGACTGTAGATTTGCATTAGAACAGTCTGTAGATGTGCAGTAGAACATTGTAGACGTACAGACGAACAGATTCTAGATGTGCAGTAGAACACTGTAGATGTGCAGTAGAACAGACTGTAGACGTGCAGTAGAACACTGTAGATGTGCAGTAGAACACTGTAGATTTGCAGTAGAACAGATTGTAGACGTGCCGTAGAATAGACTTTAGATGTGCAGTAGAACAGACTGTGGATGTGTTGTAGAACACTTTAGATGTGCAGTAGAACACACTGTAGATGTGCAGTAGAACAGATTGTAGATGTGCAGTAGAACACTGTAAATGTGTAGTAGAACACTGTAAATGTGCAGTATAATAGATTGTAGATTTGCAGTAGAACACTGTACACATACAGTAGAACAGACTGTAGACGTGCAGTACAACAGACTGAAGATATACAGTAGAACAGATTGTAGATGTGCAGTAAAACAGACTGTAGATTTGCATTAGAACACTGTAGATGTGCAGTAGAACAGACTAAAGACGTGCAATAAAACAGACTGTAGATATACAGTAGAACAGACTGTAGATGTGCAGTAGAACAGACTTTTAAACATACAGTAGAACAGATTGTAGATGTGTAGTAGAACAGACTGCAGATGTGCAGTAGAAAAGACTGTAGATGTGCAGTACAACAAAATGTAGAAATGAAGTAGAACAGACTGTACATGTGCAGTACAACAGACTGTAGCTTTGCAGTAGAACAGACTGTTTATGTGCAGTAGAGCACTGTAGACGTGCAGTAGAACAGACTGTAGATGTGCAGTACAACAGACTGTAGCTTTGCAGTAGAACACTGTGGATATGCAGTAGAACAGACTGTAGATGTGCAGTCGATTAGACTGTAGACCTGCAGTAGAACAGACTGCAGAGGTGCAGTAGAAAAGACTGTAGATTTGCAGTTAAACACTGTAGATGTGCAGTAGAACAGACTGTAAACGTGCAGTAGAACAGATTGTAGATGTGTAGTAGAACAGACTGTAGATGTGCAGTACAACAAAATGTAGACGTGCAGTAGAACAAACTGTAGACGTTCATTAGAACAGACTGTATATGTGCAGTAGAGCACTGTAGACGTGCAGTAGAACAGACTGTAGATGTGCAGTAGAACACTGTGGATGTGCAGTAAAACAGACTGTAGATTTGCAGTAGAACACTGTAGATGTGCAGTAGAACAGACTGTAGATGTGCAGTAGAACACTGTAGACGTGCAGTAGAACAGACTGTAGATTTGCAGTAGAACACTGTAGATATACAGTACAACAGACTAAAGATATACAGTAGAACAGATTGTAGACGTGCAGTAGAACAGACTATAGACGTGCAGTAGTACAGACTGCAGATGTGCAGTAGAAAGGACTGTAGATGTGCAGTACAACAAAATGTAGAAATGCAGTAGAATAGGCTGTAGATGTGTAGTAGAACAGACTGCAGCTGTGCAGTAGAACAGACTGTAGATTTGCAGTAGAACACTGTAGATGTGCAGTAGAACAGACTGTAGATGTGAAGTCGAATAGACTGTAGATGTGCAGTAGAGCACTGTAGAACAGACTGTACATGTGCAGCAAAACAGACTGTAGATGTGCAGTAGAACAGACTGTAGATGTGTAGTAGAACAGACTGTAGATGAGAAGGAGAACACGGTAGATGTGCAGTAGAGCAGACTGTAGTTGTGCAGTAGAACACTGTAGATGTGCCATAGAAAAATCTAATTGTCTAGTAGAATAGACTCTAGATGTGCAGTAGAACAGACTGTAGATGTGCTGTAGAAGACTGTAGATGTGCAGTAGAACAGACTGTAGATGTGCAATAGAACACTGAAGACGTTCATTAGAACAGACTAAAGACATGAGATATACAGTAGAACAGACTGTAGAAGTGCAGTAGAACAGACTGTAGATGTGCAGTAGAACAGACTGCAGATGTGCAGTAGAAAGGACTGTAGATGTGCAGTACAACAAAATGTAGAAATGCAGTAGAACAGACTGTTTATGTGCAGTAGAGCACTGTAGATGTGCAGTAGAACAGACTGTAGATGTGCAGTACAACAAAATGTAGAAGTGCAGTAGTACAGACTGTAGACGTGCAGTAGAACAGACTGTAGATGTGCAGTCGAATAGACTGTAGACTTGCAGTAGAACAGACTGCAGTGGTGCAGTAGAAAAGACTGTAGATTTGCAGTTAAACACTGTAGATGTGCAGTAGAACAGACTGTAGATGTGTAGTAGAACAGACTGTAGATGTGCAGTACAACAAAATGTAGAAGTGCAGTAGAACAGATTGTAGATGTGCAGTTGAACACTGAAGACGTTCAGTAGAACACTGTAGACGTGCAGTAAAACAGACTGTAGTCGTGCAGTGGAACAGACAGTATATGTGCAGTAGAGCACTGTAGACGTGCAGTAGAACAGACTGTAGATGTGCAGTAGAACAGACTGTAGATTTGCATTAGAACACTGTAGATGTGCAGTAGAACAGACTGTAGATGTGCAGTCAGTAGAACAGATTGTAGATGTGCAGTAGAACAGATTGTAGATGTGTAGTAGAACAGACTGTAGATGTGCAGTAAAACAAAATGTAGAAGTGCAGTAAAACAGATTGTAGATGTGCAATAGAACACTGAAGACGTTCATTAGAACAGACTAAAGACATGCAGTAGAACAGACTGTAGATATACAGTAGAAAAGACTGTAGAAGTGCAGTAGAACAGATTGTAGATGTGCAGTAGAACAGATTGTAGACGTGCAGTAGAAAACTGTAGACGTGCAGTATAACAGACTGTAGATGTGCAGTAGAACATTGTAGATGTGCAGTAGAACAGACTGTAGACGTGCAGTAGAACAGACTGTAGATGTGCAGTACAACAAAATGTAGAAGTGCAGTAGAACAGATTGTAGATGTGCAGTTGAACACTGTAGACGTGCAGTAGAACAGACTGTAGATGTGCAGTAGAACATTGTGGATGTGCAGTAAAACAGACTGTACATTTGCAGTAGAACACTGTAGATGTGCAGTAGAACAGACTAAAGACATGCAGTAGAACAGACTGTAGATATACAGTAGAACAGACTGTAGAAGTGCAGAAGAACAGACTGTAGATGTGCAGTAGAAAACTGTAGACGTTCATTAGAACAGACTAAAGACATGCAGTAGAACAGACTGTAGATATACAGTAGAACAGACTGTAGATGTGCAGTACAACAAAATGTAGCTTTGCAGTAGAACAGACTGTATATGTGCAGTAGAGCACTGTAGATGTGCAGTAGAACAGACTGTAGATGTGCAGTAGAACACTGTGGATGTGCAGTAGAACACTGTAGATGTGCAGTAGAACAGACTGTAGATGTGCAGCAATAGACTGTAGATGTGCAGTAGAACAGACTGTAGACCTGCAGTAGAACCGACTGCAGTTGAATAGACTGTAGATGTGCAGTAGAACACTGTGGATGTGTAGTAGAACACTGTAGATGTGCAGTAGAACAGACTGTACATGTGCAGCAAAACAGACTGTAGATGTGTAGTAGAACAGACTGTAGATGAGAAGGAGAACACGGTAGATGTGCAGTAGAGCAGACTGTAGTTGTGCAGTAGAACACTGTGGATGTGCAGTAGAGCACTGTAGACGTGCACTAGAACAGACTGTACATGTGCAGCAAAATAGACTGTAGATGTGTAGTAGAACAGACTGTAGATGAGAAGGAGAACACGGTAGATGTGCAGTAGAGCAGACTGTAGTTGTGCAGTAGAACACTGTAGATGTGCCATAGAAAAATGTAATTGTGCAGTAGAATAGACTGTAGATGTGCAGTAGAACAGATTGTAGATGTGCTGTAGAAGACTGTAGATGTGCTGTAGAAGACTGTAGATGTGCAATAGAACACTGAAGACGTTCAATAGAACAGACAAAAGACATGCAGTAGAACAGACTGTAATTATACAGTAGAACAGACTGTAGAAGTGTAGTAGAACAGATTGTAGATGTGCAGTTGAACACTGAAAACATTCAGTAGAACACTGTAGACGTGCAGTAGAACAGACTGTAGACGTGCAGTAGAACAGACTGTAGACGTTCATTAGAACAGACTGTATATGTGCAGTAGAGCACTGTAGACGTGCAGTAGAACAGACTTTAGATGTGCAGTAGAACACTGTGGATGTGCAGTAAAGCAGACTGTAGATTTGCAGTAAAACACTGTAGATGTGCAGTAGAACAGACTAAAGACATGCAGTAGAACAGACTGTAGATATACAGTAGAACAGACTGTAGAAGTGCAGTAGAACAGACTGTAGATGTGCAGTACAACAAAATGTAGAAGTGCAGTAGAACAGACTGTTTATGTGCAGTAGAGCACTGTAGATGTGCAGTAGAACAGACTGTAGAGGTGTAGTAGAACAGACTGCAGATGTTCAGTAGAAAAGACTGTAGATGTGCAGTACAACAGACTGTAGCTTTGCAGTAGAACAGACTGTATATGTGCAGTAGAGCACTGTAGATGTGCAGTAGAACAGACTGTAGATGTGCAGTAGAACACTGTGGATGTGCAGTAGAACAGACTGTAGATGTGCAGTAGAACAGACTGTAGATGTGCAGTAGAATAGACTGTAGATGTGCAGTAGAACAGACTGTAGATGTGCAGTAGAACAGACTGTAGATGTGCAGTAAACAGACTGTAGATGTGCAGTAGAACACTGTAGATGTGCAGTAGAACAGATTGTAGATGTGTAGTAGAACAGACTGTAGATATACAGTAAAACAGACTGAAGATATACAGTAGAACAGACTGTGGACGTGCAGTAGAACAGATTGTAGATGTGTAGTAGAACAGACAGAATATGTGCAGTTGAGCACTGTAGACGTGCAGTAGAACAGACTGTAGATGTGCAGTAGAACACTGTAGATGTGCAGTAGAACAGACTGTAGATTTGCAGTAGAACACTGTAGTTGTGCAGTAGAACACACTGTAGATGTGCAGTAGAACAGACTAAAGACATGCAGTAGAACAGACTGTAGATATACAGTAGAACAGACTGTAGAAGTGCAGAAGAACAGACTGTAGATGTGCAGTAGAACAGATTGTAGACGTGCAGTAGAAAACTGTAGACGTGCAGTATAACAGACTGTAGATGTGCAGTAGAACACTGTAGATGTGCAGTCGAATAGACTGTAGATGTACAGTAGAACAGACTGTAGACGTGCAGTAGAACAGACTGTAGATGTGCAGCAAAACAGACTGTAGATGTGCAGTAGAACAGACTGTAGATGTGTAGTAGAACAGACTGTAGATGAGAAGGAGAACACGGTAGATGTGCAGTAGAGCAGACTGTAAACGTGCAGTAGAACAGACTGTAGATGTGCAGTAGAAAAGACTGTATATGTGCAGTACAACAAAATGTAGAAGTGCAGTAGAACAGATTGTAGATGTGCAGTTGAACACTGAAGACATTCAGTAGATCACTGTAGACGTGCAGTTGAACACTGAAGACATTCAGTAGATCACTGTAGACGTGCAGTAGAACAGACTGTAGATGTGCAGAAGAACACTGTAGACGTGCAGTAGAACAAACTGTAGATATACAGTACAACAGACTGAAGATATACAGTATAACAGACTGTAGACGTGCAGTAAAACAGACTGTAGACATTCATTAGAACAGACTGTATATGTGCAGTAGAGCACTGTAGACGTGCAGTAGAACAGACTGTAGATGTGCAGTAGAACACTGTGGATGTGCAGTAAAACAGACTGTAGATTTGCAGTAGAACACTGTAGATGTGCAGTAGAACAGACTGAAGACATGCAGTAGAACAGACTGTAGATATACAGTAGAACAGACTGTAGAAGTGCAGTAGAACAGACTGTAGATGTGCAGTAGAACAGACTGTAGCTTTGCAGTAGAACAGATTGTATATGTGCAGTAGAGCACTGTAGATGTGCAGTAGAACAGACTGTAGATGTGCAGTAGAACACTGTGGATGTGCAGTAGAACAGACTGTAGATTTGCAGTAGAACACTGTAGATGTGCAGTAGAACAGACTGTAGATGTGTAGTAGAACAGACTGTAGATGTGAAGTCGAATAGACTGTAGATGTGCAGTAGAACAGACTGTAGACCTGCAGTAGAACCGACTGCAGAGGTGCAGTAGAAAAGACTGTAGATTTGCAGTTAAACACTGTAGATGTGCAGTAGAACAGACTGTAAACGTGCAGTAGAACAGATTGTAGATGTGTAGTAGAACAGACTGTAGATGTGCAGTACAACAAAATGTAGAAGTGCAGTAGAACAATGTAGACGTGCAGTAGAAAAGACTGTAGATGTGCAGAAGAAAAGACTGTAGAGGTGCAGTAGAATTGAGTGTAGATATACAGTAGAACAGACTGAAGATATACAGTAGAACAGACTGTGGACGTGCAGTAGAACAGACTGTAGTCGTGCAGTAGAACAGACAGTAGATGTGCAGTAGAACACTGTAGATGTGCAAGTAGAACAGACTGTAGATTTGCATTAGAACACTGTAGATGTGCAGTAGAACAGACTTTTAAACATACAGTAGAACAGATTGTATTTTTTTTTTTTTTTATTTATCAAAAAATACTTATGTACATAAATTTAAACATTTAAACCAAAACAGAACCAAACTTATTTTCATTCATTTTTTTTTTCTTTTTTTCCCCAAAACACCAGTCCCACAACAGAAACAACTGCAACATTTTGCCTAAAATAAACACATTTTTAGAAAAAACATTTTAAATAATAATCACTAGCATAGGTAGCTCCACAAAACACCAATGTCCATAATAATAAACAAATCCTCATTTTGAATGGGTAAGAAAATTCAAAAAGGAAATTTGGGGGGTTGGGGGGTGTCCATTGTATTAATGTATTGTGGTCAAAAAGTTTTGTAACAAATCCTTCGACTTTCTTGCCATTAAGTCCATGTGTACCTTTATAAGTCTTTTAAAAAAGTTCCATCTTGATATGTTTTTCTGTTCATAGATCATCCGATTTCTGCTTATCCATATGACATGTCTAGCTATTGTTAGGATATAGTTGATAAGTGTCCAATTTACCTGGTTATTGACAGTGTTGTCATGCCTGCTGTTTGGGATTCCCAGGACCAGTAATCCTGATAGCTGTTCATTCTCCTCCAAGACCTTTGGTGCAGGGAGCCACAGGTGACATCTGCTTTTGAGTAGATTTAGTATCTGGGACCAGAAGTCTGCGACGACATTGCACTTTAGCATCAGATGTTCTAGATTTTCTGGTGCGCCTTCACAAATAGGACAAGTCCCGTACTTCTCCGGGTGTATCTTTTGCAGAATGATGCATGTGTAAATCAGTCTGTGTTTTATTTTGAAATCACTATTGCTTATCGTGGGTGCGGTATAACAATTAAATATGTTGGCCCAGATGGATGCAATGTTCAGTGTGGGGAATGTTAATGACCATTTATATTCGGCGCTGGGCCTTCTTACTATGCATTCTAGTAGCATTTTGTAAAAAAAATTTGTACTGAGATCAGTTATTTTTTTCTGCGTTCCATTCTCTAATTTTACTATGAAATTCAAACACTTACCTTTTCCCATTGTTCTGTGTTTGAAGAGATTTCCCCATTTTTCTGTTATAACTTCCACCATTCTGTTCACAATCATTTTCACATAACTTCTATACCTTACCATTTTTGCGACAAATTTTTGTTTTAATGCCTCATGATCCACTTTACCTGTTCTATCAATTAGCTCACCTATTCTCACTACTCCAATGCTCTCTAACACTCTACCATACACTGATACTTACCTTTTTCTGTCTTGAACAAATCCGGGTTGTGTCTCAGGGGGAAGCTTAATAGCTGCCCCAACGATACCGGGTCTGCTCTCACTTTGGGCCTCATTAATTTCCATGCCTCTAATATTTCTTTTTCAAAAATTCCAGTATGTGTTGGGCTGACCTGAGGTAGGATTTGACAAAGATTTAAAACACCACATTGCCCTCCCTTACTTATCCACCCTTTCATGAAGTCTTTCCAGACTGCTGTGATGTCTGGATTTAGGAATTTCTTAATTATTTTTAACCTTAATGCATGTTTTTTTGTCATAATATCTATTAGTTTTAACCCTCCATCTTTAAGATCTGCTATTAGCGTCCTGTGTGCAATTAGGCCTTTTTCTCTTCTCCACAAAAAGTTACTTATTATTAAGTTTAGTTCAGTAAGTACTTCTTTTGGTAATTCTATAACACATAAGGCATGCGTGATCATGGAAACACACAAGGCATTTACCACTATCACTTTTCCTTTCATGGTTAAATTCCTCATTTGCCACATCTGTAAGATTTTTTTAAACTTGTCCACCAGTGTTTTCCACACAATTTCTGCACATTTGTTTTCATCTCCCCCTATATATACCCCCAAAACTTTTAAAGGCCCCTCCATTATGTTAAAGTTCCAGTTATTTTTGTTAAAATCTATTTTGCTACAGTTCATTAAATTTGATTTTATCCAGTTTACTCTTGCACCTGAGGCTGCACAGTAAATTTTTATATCATGCATTGCTGCTTCCAGGCTCTTTTCATCTTTTAAGAACAGGTTTGTATCATCTGCATATTGTTGTATTTTTGTCTCTCTTCCTGTCGGGGAGAGGACTCCTTTAATTTCACTATTTCTGTTTATTAAAATTGCAAGTGGTTCTGCTGCTATACTATACAATAGGGAAGACAAAGGACATCCTTGCCTGATTGATCTATTTAGTTTTATTTTATTTGTGAATTTTCCATTTACTTTTATAGTGCTGTGTGCAGCTGAATACATAACACGCAGCCATCCTATGAAATTTTCTCCCAATCCAAATTTTCTTAAAACTTTCCATAAGAAATTGTGCTCCACTCTGTCGAAGGCTTTATTAAAATCAAGGCTTTTATGTTTATGTGCAGTAGAGCACTGTAGATGTGCAGTAGAACAGACTGTAGAGGTGTAGTAGAACAGACTGCAGATGTTCAGTAGAAAAGACTGTAGATGTGCAGTACAACAGACTGTAGCTTTGCAGTAGAACACTGTGGATGTGCAGTAGAGCACTGTAGATGTGCAGTAGAACAGACTGTAGTCGTGCAGTAGAACAGACAGTAGATGTGCAGTAGAACAGACTGTAGTCGTGCAGTAGAACAGACAGTAGATGTGCAGTAGAACAGACTGTAGTCGTGCAGTAGAACAGACAGTAGATGTGCAGTAGAACACTGTAGATGTGCAAGTAGAACAGACTGTAGATTTGCATTAGAACACTGTAGAGGTGCAGTAGAACAGACTTTTAAACATACAGTAGAACAGATTGTAGATGTGTAGTAGAACAGACTGCAGATCTGCAGTAGAAAATACTGTAGATGTGCAGTACAAAAAAATGTAGAAGTGCAGTAGAACAGATTGTAGATGTGCAGTTGAACACTGAAGACGTTCAGTAGAACACTGTAGACGTGCAGTAAAACAGACTGTAGTCGTGCAGTAGAACAGACAGTATATGTGCAATAGAACACTGTAGAAGTGCAGTAGACAGATTGTAGATGTGTAGTAGAACACACTGTAGATGTGTGGGCGGCAGTAGCTCAGTGGTAGAGCGGCCGTCCTTCAACCGGAAGGTAGTAGGATCGATTCCCGCTCTCCCCACATTTCATACTGTCGTTGTGTCCTTGGGCAAGACACTTAACCCACCTTGCCTTGTATGAATGTGTAAGAATGTTGAAGGTGTTGGTCGGAGAGTCCGTAGGCGCGAAATGGCTGCCACGTCTCTGTCAGTCTGCCCCAGGGCAGCTGTGGCTACAATGTAGCTTACTACCACCAGTGTGTGACTGTGGAGTGAATGAATAATTGATATGTAAAGCGTCCTTGAGCTCTGGAAAGGCGCTATATAAATATAACAATTATTATTATTATTATTATTATGTGCAGTAGAACACACTGTAGACATGCAGTAGAACAGATTGTAGATGTGCAGTAAAACACTGTAGATGTGCAGTAGAAAAGAATGTAGACGTGCAGTAGAACAGACTGTAGATGTGCAGTAGAACACTGTAGACGTGCAGTAGAACAGACTGTAGATATACAGTACAACAGACTAAAGATATACAGTAGAACAGACTGTAGACGTGCAGTAGAATAGTCTGTAGATGTGCCGTAGAGAGATGTAATAGTGAAGTAGAATAGATGTCACCGGCTGCTGGTGCAGGTTCGTTTGATCACCAAATGTTTACCACAAAGAAATATGAGGAGACTGAGGTTTCAATGTAAAACAGCAGTTTATTTGGACACTCCAGGTAAAATAAAAATAAAAATAAACAATGTTAAGAAGCTCGGTGGAAGGTTGTGACAGCCGCTCCACGGTTTAGATAAAACAATCTGAGGACTGTGGGGAAGCGAGTCAGTTGCGGCCCCGGCCTCCAGTCCGTGCCACAAGGCCGGTTAGTCTGAGGGCTGGCGTCCTCTCGGCGGTCCCAATGGGTTCCAAGGTCCCCACAACGCCGCGCCAAGACTAATGACAACACACACCAAAAATGTCGAATTAACGACCACACAATAAAACTTCAATAAAAACAGCACAGCAAACAGGGTGTACGGGACACGCCCCTTTACTTAGCGTATTATGGGCGTTGTACAGGTTCCTGGTCTCGGTCCTCTCTGGGTCCGCGGAGGTCCGGCCGGTCACTCCTCAGGCCCTGCCTCGAAAGGGGAGACGGCGCTGTGGACAGGGAAAGGTGGTCTTAGACACACAAACAAACTAGCTTGAGTAGGTGTAGCCTTTGCACAGTTATGGGCACTCTCCTTCACTTAGCTGAGTTAGAGCGTTGTCTGCAATGTTCCCCTCGGTTTCTACGGCTTTCCGTTGCCGGTCGGTGGGCTGATGCTCCGTGGTGTTGGGTGTTCTTTCCTCTGTCTCTTTCCGTTCCTTATCCCGTCTCTTTCTCTCCGTTTCTCCGTTTTGCTGTCCTTTGCTTCCCGCTTTTCCTCTCTCCCTTCTCGTCTCTCTATTGGGTCTTTTAAACCAGACCCGGGCGCATCCTATTGGTTTCAGTGATTGCGCAGGTGTGGTGGGCGTTCCCCATCACGAGTTGGTCTGCGCGTCACCAGACATTTAAAGGGGCCGTGCGCTCTCTCAGAGCACACCACCCGCATACGGAGGGGAGGTACGGCACCCCGTGACATAGACTGTAGATATGCAGTAGAACAGACTGTAGATAAGAAGTAGAACACTGTAGATGTGCAGTAGAAAAGACTGTAGAAGTGCAGTAGAACAGAATGTAGACGTCCAGTAGAACAGACTGTAGATATACAGTACAACAGACTGAATATATACTGTAGAACAGACCGTAAATGTGCAGTAGAACCGACTATAGACATGCAGTTGAATAGACTGTAGATGTGCAGTAGAGCACTGTAGATGTGCAGCAAAACAGACTGTAGATGTGCAGTAGAACAGACTGTAGATGTGTAGTAGAACAGACTGTAGATGAGAAGGAGAACACGGTAGATGTGCAGTAGAGCAGACTGTAGTTGTGCAGTAGAACACTGTAGATGTACCATAGAAAAATGTAATTGTGCAGTAGAATAGACTGTAGATGTGCAGTAGAACAGACTGTAGATGTGCTGTAGAAGACTGTAGATGTGCAGTAGAACAGACTGTAGATGTGCAATAGAACACTGAAGACGTTCATTAGAACAGACTAAAGACATGCAGTAGAACAGACTGTAGATATACAGTAGAACAGACTGTAGAAGTGCAGTAGAACAGATTGTAGATGTGCAGTAGAACAGATTGTAGACGTGCAGTAGAAAACTGTAGACGTGCAGTAGAACAGAATGTAGATGTGCAGTAGAACAGATTGTAGATGTGCAGAAGAACACTGTAGACGTGCAGTAGAACAAACTGTAGATATACAGTACAACAGACTGAAGATATACAGTATAACAGACTGTAGACGTGCAGTAGAACAGACTGTAGACGTTCATTAGAACAGACTGTATATGTGCAGTAGAGCACTGTAGACGTGCAGTAGAACAGACTGTAGATGTGCAGTAGAACACTGTGGATGTGCAGTAGAACAGACTGTAGATTTGCAGTAGAACACTGTAGATGTGCAGTAGAACAGACTAAAGACATGCAGTAGAACAGACTGTAGATATACAGTAGAACAGACTGTAGAAGTGCAGTAGAACAGATTGTAGATGTGCAGTAGAACAGATTGTAGACGTGCAGTAGAAAACTGTAGACGTGCAGTAGAACAGAATGTAGATGTGCAGTAGAACAGATTGTAGATGTGCAGAAGAACACTGTAGACGTGCAGTAGAACAAACTGTAGATATACAGTACAACAGACTGAAGATATACAGTATAACAGACTGTAGACGTGCAGTAGAACAGACTGTAGACGTTCATTAGAACAGACTGTATATGTGCAGTAGAGCACTGTAGACGTGCAGTAGAACAGACTGTAGATGTGCAGTAGAACACTGTGGATGTGCAGTAAAACAGACTGTAGATTTGCAGTAGAACACTGTAGATGTGCAGTAGAACAGACTAAAGACATGCAGGAGAACAGACTGTAGATATACAGTAGAACAGACTGTAGAAGTGCAGTAGAACAGACTGTAGATGTGCAGTAGAACAGACTGCAGATGTGCAGTAGAAAGGACTGTAGATGTGCAGTACAACAAAATGTAGAAATGCAGTAGAACAGGCTGTAGATGTGTAGTAGAACAGACTGCAGATGTGCAGTAGAAAAGACTGTAGATGTGCAGTACAACAGACTGTAGCTTTGCAGTAGAACAGACTGTATATGTGCAGTAGAGCACTGTAGATGTGCAGTAGAACAGACTGTAGATTTGCAGTAGAACACTGTAGATGTGCAGTAGAACAGACTGTAGATGTGCAGTAGAACAGACTGTAGATGTGAAGTCGAATAGACTGTAGATGTGCAGTAGAACAGACTGTAGATGTGCAGTAGAACAGACTGTAGATGTGAAGTCGAATAGACTGTAGCTTTGCAGTAGACCAGACTGTATATGTGCAGTAGAGCACTGTAGATGTGCAGTAGAACAGACTGTAGATGTGCAGTAGAACCGACTGCAGAGGTGCAGTAGAAAAGACTGTAGATTTGCAGTTAAACACTGTAGATGTGCAGTAGAACAGACTGTAAACGTGCAGTAGAACAGATTGTAGATGTGTAGTAGAACAGACTGTAGATGTGCAGTACAACAAAATGTAGAAGTGCAGTAGAACAATGTAGACGTGCAGTAGAAAAGACTGTAGATGTGCAGTAGAAAAGACTGTAGATGTGCAGTAGAATCGAGTGTAGATATACAGTAGAACAGACTGAAGATATACAGTAGAACAGACTGTAGATGTGCAATAGTACAGTTTGTAGACGTGCAGTAGAACAGACTGTAGATATACAGTAAAACAGACTGAAGATATACAGTAGAACAGACTGTGGACGTGCAGAAGAACTCTGTAGACGTGTAGTAGAACAGACTGTAGATATACAGTACAACAGACTGAAGATATACAGTAGAACCGACTGTAGACGTGCAGTAGAACAGACTGTAGCTTTGCAGTAGAACACACTGTATATGTGCAGTAGAGCACTGTAGACGTGCAGTAGAACAGACTGTAGATGTGCAGAAGAACTCTGTAGATGTGCAGTAGAAAAGACTGTAGATGTGCAGTAGAACAGACTGTAGATGTGCAGAAGAACTCTGTAGACGTGTAGTAGAACAGACTGTAGATATACAGTACAACAGACTGAAGATATACAGTAGAACCGACTGTAGACGTGCAGTAGAACAGACTGTAGCTTTGCAGTAGAACACACTGTATATGTGCAGTAGAGCACTGTAGACGTGCAGTAGAACAGACTGTAGATGTGCAGTAGAACACTGTAGACGTGCAGTAGAACAGACTGTAGATATACAGTACAACAGACTAAAGATATACAGTAGAACAGATTGTAGACGTGCAGTAGAACAGACTGTAGGCATGCAGTAGAACAGAATGTAGAGGTGCAGTAGAACAGACTGTAGACGTGCAGTAGAACAGACTGTAGATGTGCAGTAGAAAAGACTGTAGACGTGCAGTAGAACAGAGTGTAGATATACAGTATAAAAGACTGAAGATAGACATTAGAACAGACTGTGGATGTGCAGTACTACACACTGTAGACGTGCAGTAGAACAGACTATAGTTGTGCAGTAGAACACTGTAGATGTGCCATAGAAAATGTAATTGTGCAGTAGAATAGACTGTAGATGTGCAGTAGAACAGACTGTAGATGTGCTGTAGAAGACTGTAGATGTGCAGTAGAACACTGAAGACGTTCATTAGAACAGACTAAAGACATGCAGTAGAACAGACTGTAGATATACAGTAGAACAGACTGTAGAAGTGCAGTAGAACAGATTGTAGATGTGCAGTAGAACAGATTGTAGACGTGCAGTAGAAAACTGTAGACGTGCAGTATAACAGACTGTAGATGTGCAGTAGAACATTGTAGATGTGCAGTCGAATAGACTGTAGATGTGCAGTAGAACAGACTGCAAATGTGCAGTAGAAAAGACTGTAGATTTTTCTACTTAAAAGAAAGTAAAAAGTAATGTAAAAAAGTTAATCATAAAATCATTGGCTAAATGTAGAGATAACTAAAAAAGAAAAGTAAAGCAGGCATGAGCAAGCAGAGGTGCAACTGCACTCTTCAGAAGCAGGAAGAACTATCCGTAGCAGCAGCAGCTATCCGTCAAAATTCAGCAATCTAAGGTATTGAAACACCACAACAAACACATAAAATCTCACTTTATGCAGATGATATTCTACTATTTATACAAGAACCCCTAGCATCTACTCCAGAAATAATTAAAATAATCCAGTCTTTTCAAAATTTCAGATTACGCAATAAACTGGAACAAATCTTCCATCCTCCCCTTACATAGAACCAAATGGGATGTGGCACCCCATCAAGCACCAAGCATATGTTATGATCACATTACTTATTTAGGCATTAAGATTTCCTCCAGACTGTCCTCCAATTGGTAACACTCAACTTCACACCAATGTTAAAAAAAATAGAAGACGACTTGCTTCGATGGCTCAACCTTCCAATCTCTATAATTGGCAGGATAGCAGCAATAAAGATGACAATTTTACCAAAAATGTATTATTTATTCTCAATGATTCCAATCCACCCCACACTTACCTGGTTTAAATCACTAGATTCTATTATCACTCATTTCTATTGGAAAAACAAAACGCCAAGGATAAAACAAACCACACTACAAAAAAATAAGGATCAAGGAGGATTGGAAGCACCAAATTTTCATTATTACTCAATGGCTAACCAACTGCAATATATATACAAATGGATCCACCCCAGCCAATCTGATACTATATGGTTAAATATAGAACAATCACTATGCAAAGAATTAATTATAGCTGACATACCATTCCTCACTAAATCAATCAAACAACACACATGTTTTAATGCTGTAACTATAGCTTCCACTCTGACAGCCTGGTGGAAATTTCACCAAATCACAAATTCTATACTAGCTCCATCTAACCTCACCCCACTGTGGAACAACCATGACTTTATAAGCAATAAAAAAATATTGAACTTTCACACATGGGCTGAAAGGGGTATCACTCACATTAACCATATTTTCAAATCTAACATGTTAATAACATTTCGAACCTGGCCCAGGAGTTTGGCATCGAGCAATGAATTTTTAAAATACCTACAACTTAAATCTTCTGTTCTGGCAAAAATAAACATCAGAGCCATAAATTTAGAACTTCCACAAGTAATAGCAGACTTTGTTTACATTTCTTCTCCAAAGAAACTTCTCTCTAAAATATACAAAATCACTTCAAATCAATTTCAGATTATATACTTACCAACAATAAAATGGGAAAACAATCTTTCAATAGCTCCGGATGCTAACTTCTGGACCCAAATTTGTAAAAACATTTGTCTCATGTCCAAAAATGCTAATCTTCAATTAATACAATACAAAACACTTCATAGAACACATTACACGGGCAATAGATTAGCTAAAATGGGTTTCACATCAGAAGTTTGCACTCATTGCAATCACAATTCTATAGATACATCCATGCAACCTGGCACTGCACTCCAATCAAACACTTTTGGGAAGAGGTCTGACAGTCACTATCCACTATAGTCGGCTGCCACATCCCGCTATCGCCCTCTCTTTGCTTGCTGGGGGACCTTACAATAATTACTAATAAAAATATAAACTCTAAAATGCTCCTCATAGCTCTAACCATCGCCAAGAAATATATCTTCATGAACTGGAAAACTCGTAATAACATGCACATTAATTACTGGAAAAGTCTCATGATAGACTTCATTTCAATGGAATATACATCTCCCCCCCATAATTACGAATCGGAAACCGATCTCTACCACCCAACACTTTCTGATCTATTACAACTATGAACCCCTTCTCTCCGCTCAACTCCGACTCCTCTTTCTTTTTAATCAATTGACCGATATTTCTGAATCTTTGTTATTTTTGTCACCCGTGCTTGTTAGGGGCCAAGCGCACCGAAGGTGCGTAGGCACCTATTGTTTCTGTTAGATTTCTTATTATTAGGGGCCAAGCGCACCGAAGGTGCGTAGGCACCTATTGTTTCTGTTCCGGATCTTATTATTATTATCCTGCAATGGAAGTCAATGGCAGCCCATAGAAGCGTTTGATAAAAAGTTGTGAAATTTGGTACACTCATTAAGGACAGTCCAGTCATTGATCTTAGCAAATTTGAAGTGTCTAAGTCAATATCTCTAGCGCCACCAACTGTCCAAAGTTGGACTTATGTTTATGCTAATAACTTTTGAACCCTAAGGCCTAGAATGAAAATTTTTTCCACTGATTCCTTGGGTCAAGGCGATTCGATTGCACCATATGACGTCATTTTCCGCCTAGATAATTTTTCCGCCATTTTGAATTTTACGAAAAACCTACTTTTGCGAACTCGTCCTAGGCCGTAGCCCCGATTCTCATGAAAATTGAACCAGATCATCTCCAGACTATGGTGACAAAAAGTTATGAGAATTAAGATGATTAGTCAAACTGTTTTTGAATAACACGCAAATGAAATCGACTTAGCGCACACAAAAATAAAGGTCAGGCTATATCTCTGCGATGCCTTAACGTATTCTAACCAAACTTAGTACGTGTTATGGCATCCGTGACTTGAGGATGCCTGCAGAGTTTTGACGCAGCGCCACCTAGTGGTCCGGAGATACAAAAATGTGACCTTTTTTAATTATTACTTCAGAATGCTTTGGCCAAAAATCACAAACCCGGTCTCTTTAGATTCGTGGCATCATGCCGAGTCGTAGCATATCCAATTTTCCCGTATCAACTATTTTGGGAGTCGGCCATTTTGAATTTTGTCAAAAAGTGCTATATTTTTTTAACGCATTGCCGCATCATTACGAAACTTGGTATGCGTCTTCGGCACCAAGTCCTGAAGGTACTCAAAAACTGGATCAAGCCGAGAGCACAGATAACACATATGTCCTATTCGGCCAAACTTTCTGTTTGCCATGTTGTTTTACTTTAAAAACCTACTTTTTCGAACTCCTCCCACACCGTTTGTCCAATTTTCAGCAAAATTGAATCATAACATCTTCAGACCATGCTGACAAAAAGTTATTAAAAGAAAGTTGATTCGTGAAACCGTTTTCAAATACCGCGCAAATGAAATTGACTTAATGCGCACAAAAATAAGTCAGGCTATATCTCTGCGATGCTTTAACATATTCTAACCAAACTTAGTACGTGTTATGTCAACCATGACTTAAGGATGCCTGCAGAGTTTTGGGCCAGCGCCACCTAGTGGTCCAGAGATACAAAAATGTGACATTTTTTTATTATTACTTCAGAATGCTTTAGCCAAAAATCACAAACCTGGTCTCTTTAGATTCGTGGCATTATGCTGAGCCGTAGCATAGTCAATCTTGCCATATCGACCATTTTGAATTTTGTCAAAAAGTGCTATATTTTATGAACGCATTGCCGTATCATTACAAAACTCGATGATTTTTCAACCATTTAGACTGAAGTCTTATTGAAATGTCTTTAGATGCTTACTCTGAATTTTTATCTTCAATTATCAAACTTGAAAATGTTCTGATACTCGGGGATTTTAACCTCCACATCGATGATGCTTCGTGTAATCTGGCATCTGAGTTTTTAACACTCACTGAAGCATTTCATTTGAAACAGCATGTCTCTGGTCCTACACATACAAAAGGCCACACTTTGGACCTTGTTTTCCCTTTAGGCCTGAACATTGACCAGTTGAGTGTTACTGACATTAATGTGACAGACCACTGTTGTATATTTTTTAACTTGTCTTCAAATGTGGACTATCTTCCTTTCAAACCGATGTCACAAAGACGCATCATAAATGGATCTACAGCGGAGAAATTTTCAGAGTTATTTGAACCCAGTGTTTTTGATGGCTGTCGTGAGCCTGAATCTTTTATGCAGTCTTTTAATAACCACTGTTTGTCTGTTTTAAACAGACAAACAGACAGGTTAAACTTGGTTGCTCCGCTAAAAAGTAAACACACCTTCCCTAAAAATCCCTGCCCTTGGATAAATGAGGAAATCTTATCTTGCAGGAGAAACTGTCGTAAAATAGAACGTTTGTGGAAATGCACAAGTTTGGAAGTCCACAGACTGCACCTGAAGGACCTCATCGTGTCACGAAATGATAAACTAAAACAGGCCAGATCTGCCTATTTCTCTAATCTTGTTGTTCTGAACAAGAAAAATCCTAAAGTCCTGTTTGACACAATATCAAGAATTGTCTCTCCTTCAGCTCCTCATGTACCAGTCCACTCAAAGTCTGACTGCAACAGGTTTTTACATTCCTTTGTGAATAAGGTACATGATATAAGAGCCTCTATAAACCCATCATCTGTAAACACATCTTGGGGTTTATCTCCTCAGTGCTCTTTGTCCACCTTCTCACCTGTCACTGAAGAGGACATTAAGGGTCTACTAAAAAAGGTGAAACCATCATCAAGCCCTCTGGATGTAATGCCAACTTCACTGCTTTTAAATGTATTTGATTTAGTTGGTCCATATGTTGTTAAACTGATCAACCTTTCTCTTTTAACTGGTTCTGTGCCCAGCTCTTTTAAACAAGCGGTCGTATTTTATGAACGCATTGCCGTATCATTACAAAACTCGATGATTTTTCAACCATTTACACTGAAGTCTTATTGAAATGTCTTTACATGCTTACTGCCGTTAGTCTGCTGATGTCTGGTCTTGTTGCGGCCGTGTCGTCGTGACATTTAATGGCCTCCTTAGTGCTTGGCCCCGTCATGGCTGCTTGCAGCTATATTTATTATTGTTGTTGTTGTGGTTTTTTAACTTGTTAAAAAAAAAAAAAGAGGACAGCAATGTCCAAATTTTGGCCAGAGAGGCCAGATGTGTTGAGAGATGAGTGTTTTTTTGACACTTTGCCTCCCACCTTTTTAGGGACCAAAAGTAATGGGACAGATTAACAATCGTAAATCAAACTTTCACTTTCAATTACAGCCTGAAGTCTGGAACGCATAGACATGACCAGACGCTGGGCTCATCCCTGGTGATGCTCTGCCAGGCCTATACCGCAACTGCCTTCAGTTCCTGCTTGTTCTTGGGGCATTTTCTCTTCAGTCTTGTCTTCAGCAAGTGAAATCAATCAATTGGATTCAGGTCAGGTGATTGTGCCATTGCATAACATTCCACTTCTTTCCCTTAAAAAATATTTTGGTTGTTTTCACAGTATGCTTCGGGTCATTGTCCATCTGCCCTGTGAAGCGCAAATGAGTTCTGAAGCATTTGGCTGAATATGAGCAGATAATATTGCCCGAAACACTTCAGAATTCATCCTGCTGCTTTTGTCAGTAGTCACATCATCAATAATGATGCCCACGCCTCATGGTCCATAGGATGTTGTTCCAGAACTGTGAAGGCTTTTTTAGATATTGTTTGGCAAACTCTAATCCGGCCTTCCTGTTTTTGAGGCTCACCAATGGTTTACATTTTTTGGTGAACCCTCTGTACTCACTCTGGTGAAGTCTTCTCTTGATTGTTGACTTTGGCACACATACACCTCTGGAGAGTTTTCTTGATCTGGCCAACTGTTGTGAAGGGTGTTTTCTTTACCAGGGAAAGAATTCTTCGGTCATCCACCACAGTTGTTTTCCGTGGTCTTCCAGGTCTTTTGGTGTTGCTGAGCTCACCGGTGCGCTCTTTCTGTTTAAGGATGTTCCAAACAGTTGATTTGGCTACACCTAAAGTTTTTGCTATCTCTATGATGGGTTTGTTTTGTTTTTTCAGCCTAATGATGGCTTGCTTCACTGATAGTGACAGCTATCTCTTATTAAGAGATGACAGCAACAGTTTCCAAATGCTAATAGCACACTTGAAATTAACTCTGAACCTTTTATCTACTCCTTGGGATAATGATGTATGCCATCACACACACCTGGCCATGGAACAGCTGAGCAACCAATTGTCCAATTACTTTTGGTCCCTTAAAAGTGGGAGGCAGATATATATAAACTGTTGTAATTCCTACACCATTCACCTGATTTGGATGTAAATACCCTCAAATTAAAGCTAAAAGTCTGCAGTTAAAGCACATCTTGTTCGTTTCATTTCAAATCCATTGTGGTGGTGTATAGAGCCAAAAAGATTAGAATTGTGTCGATGTCCCAATATTTAATGGACCTGACTGTATATGTGAACAAAAAGCTAAAACTGCAACTAGGGCCGCTCACTTGCTGATAATTATGTTTTAACACACAAAACACCATTTGTACTGTATTTCTCCAATCATTTACACTAGACATTTGCTATATTAACGGAAAAAATAATGTTGTTGCAGACACGCTGTCCTGTCCTCCTAAATATTTCTTGGAATGTGTAACCCTTTGTAGCATGCTGGTCTTTCTCTTCCCCGCTTTCTGCTCTCTCCCCTCTTCCGTTGTGGAAAACTGTGAGCGGCAAAAGGGGAAAGTCTGGAGCTGACAATGGGAGCTCCAAGGGGGAACCTCTTTTTATGCCTGGGGGTGTGACAGTCCTGGGGGGTTATCTGGTGAGGCATAGCTGCTGAAGTGCAGATTGGGATCACCTGGGCCCGTGAACCCGACCTTTTAAAAGCTTCTCTCTTCATCTTTCTCTCTTTTGCTCTCACTTGGCCTGCTGACAGTCTACCAGGGGCATACACCCAAATTCCTTCTTTTTCTTTAACACATTCAACACTCAACATTTCCATCTTCACACATACACACACTCACTTCCACACCCATACTACTGATACTGATACTGATACTACTGAAATATTTTGGTATATTTTACTTTTTATTTAGTTAAAAGCTTTAAATGTTTGTTTGTACCATGTCTCTCATCTTTTGTTGCGGCTTAAGAGCCAGGTTGTTACAAACAGCAAGGGCATCCATACAAAAAGGATCAAAGCTTGTTTTCTACTAAAATGTAACACCAAAGACACTCATAAATTTTGCACAAATATAGTTAAATGTTGCATCTCATCCCCTCCTTGAACCGCAACCTTATCGTGGTGGAGGGGTTTGAGTGCCCGAATGATCCTAGGAGCTATGTTGTCAGGGGCTATATGCCCCTGGTAGGGTCTCCCAAGGCAAACAGGTCCTAGGTGACGGGCCAGACAAAGAGCGGTTCAGAACCCTTTATGAAGACAAAAAAATCAAGGACCGTGACGTCGCCCGGTATGGCGCAGCCGGGGCCCCACCCTGGAGATAGGCCCGGGGTTGGGGCTCGCATGCGAGCGTCTGGTGGCCGGGTCTTTCCCCACGGGGCCCGGCCGGGCTCAGCCCGAAGGAGCGACGTGGGGCCGACCTCCCGTGGGCCCACCACCTGCGGGAGGAACCGTAAGGGGCCGGTGCAAAGTGGATTGGGTGGCAGCCGAAGGCGGAGGCCTCGACGACCCAATCCCCGGACACGGAATCTGGCGCTAGGGACATGGAATGTCACCTCGCTGGCGGGGAAGGAGCCTGAGCTTGTGCGGGAGGTTGAGAGATACCGACTAGAGATAGTCGGGCTCACCTCCACGCACAGCTCGGGCTCTGGAACCCAAATCCTCGAGAGAGGCTGGACTCTCCACTACTCTGGAGTTGCCTGCGGTGAAAGGCGGCGGGCTGGTGTGGGCTTGCTCATAGCCCCCCAGCTTAGCCGCCATGTGTTGGAGTTCACCCCGGTGAACAAGAGGGTCGCTTCCCTGCGCCTTCGGGTCGGGGATAGGTCTCTCACTGTTGTTTGTGTTTACGGGCCAAATGGCAGTGCAGAGTACTCGGCCTTCTTGGAGTCTCTGGGAGGGCTGCTGGAAAGTGCTCCGACTGGGGACTCCGTCGTTCTACTGGGGGACTTCAACGCTCACGTGGGCAGCGACAGTGACACCTGGAGGCGTGATTGGGAGGAAGCGGCCCCTGATCTGAACCAGTGGTGTTCTGTTATTGGACTTCTGTGCTAGCAACAGTTTGTCCATAACGAACACCATGTTCAAGCATAAGGGTGTCCATCAGTGCATGCGTGGCACCAGGACACCTAGGTCGGAGATCGATGATCGACTTTGTAGTTGTTTCATCTGATCTCCGGCCGTATGTCTTGGACACTCGGGTGAAGAGAGGGCGGAGCTGTCAACTGATCACCACCTGGTGGTGAGTTGGATCCGATGGCGGGGGAGAAAGCTGGACAGACTCGGCAGGCCCAAACGTACTGTGAGGGTCTGTTGGGAACGTTGGCAGAGCCCCTGTCAGAAAGACCTTTAACTCCCACCTCCGGCAGAGCTTCGACCAGATCCGAGGAGGTTGGAGACATTGAGTCCGAGTGGACCATGTTCTCCACCTCCATTGTCGATGCGGCCACTCGAAGCTGTGGCCGTAATGTCTCCGGTGCCTGTCGTGGCGGCAACCCCCGAACCCGGTGGTGGACACCGGAAGTAAGTAAGCCGTCAAGCTGAAGAAGGAGACCTACCGAGCCTGGTTGGCCCGTGGGACTCCTGAGGCAGCTGATAGGTACCGGCAGGCCAAGCGGACTGCAGCCCGGGTGGTCGTGGACAGTGGTGGACAGTAACGAAGTAAATGTAATTCGTTACTGTACTTAAGTAGTTTTTTCCAGTATCTGTACTTTACTAAGTATTTCCATTAAGGGATACTTTTTACTTTAACTTCACTACATTTCAATGTCAAATATCTTACTTTTTACTCAAGTACATTTTGCAAAATTAGTCGTTCCTTGTGTTTCCGTTAAATATTTTTGTAGAAGACCTCAAAGACGCGTCTCAGTGGGAGTGTCAGGACCGGCTCAATAGAAGCCTCATTCTCTACACGCGAGCTGATAAACATGAAAATAAATAAAAAATACACCTGTGATGAAGCTTTGGTATTAGTAATGGCTGACTCTGATTCTGAGGGAGAACATCTACCTTTAGAGTCATTTCAGCCGAGTGAAAGTGAGAATGAGCGAGAGTGAGTGCGTGTGTAACTTGGACAGCGGAGCCGCTGCTCGTGCCTTTCTCAGCGTCTCTCATAAAGCACACGCTGTTTTTCCCACATTTTACCAAACATCAGTGAAAGAAACGGGAGGAAAACTAGTCGCTCTGGCCGCGGTAGTGAAGGGGAGGTTGGGAAGGGAAGCCGTAAGCACGTAGCACCTGCAGCTTTACCTTTAGCACCTGCAGCTTTACCTTTAAGCCGGGGCGCGTGTACTTGCCGTGGCCGCGGTAGTGACGGGGAGTTTGGGAATAATGCGGCTTCTATTTACAGCTGTTTGGGACAAATACGTGTTGTTCATCCTGACACTTTACCCAGTAGAGGAGGGAGAGGCAGGGGTAAACATAGTCAGCGAGAATGCACTAATCAAAGCAGCGGTAGTAATACAAGTGATGGCTGTGTGCTGTGCTTTATGAGAGGTCCCACACTCTAAAAAACTACTAACTATGCCACATGGATGGATAAGAAAAGATAAAGCAACTGCAACCACACACATACAGTACATGTGTATATTTCTCATAACTATTTGCATACATTTTACTAGTTATGGTATATTAGAAGGTTGTAGTTATTCTTTATTTCAGAAAAAGAAAAAAAAACTATTCTAATAGTTCAAATGTTCATTAGTGTGTATGTACTGAAAAAAACATAACCGCCAATATATAATGTCATGGTATGCAAATTATATGCAAATTACATGCTTAAAATTATTATACTTATATACTTTGGGTCATACCTGACATTTTTCTAGTCTAGAGTAGGACTCTATCTCTTATCATTTTCAAACCACACTCTTTTGAAATTTGGATCTCAAAAATCTGTATTTTTAAATAAACCCTGGCGCATAAAGGGGGCAGGAGATTGACAAAAAATATATGGGCATTATAGCCATATGATAGTACTTGGATACTTAAGTACATTTGAAGGCAAATACTTTTGTACTTTTACTCAAGTGAAAGTTAAAAGGGAGTACTTTTACTTTTACTGAAGTAATATTTTACCTAGTGTATCTGTACTTTAACTCAAGTACTTGGTTTGTGTACTTCGTCCACCACTGGTCGTGGAGGCTAAAACTCGGGTCTGGGAGGAGTTCGGTGAGGCCATGGAGAAAGACTATCGGTCGGCCTCGAAGAAATTCTGGCAAACTGTCCGGCGCCTCAGGAGGGGGAAGCAGTGCCCTGCCAACACTGTTTACAGTAGAGGTGGGAACCTGCTGACTTCAACTGGGGATATTGTTGGACGGTGGAAGGAATACTTCGAGGATCTCCTCAACCCCACCGACACGTCTTCCACTGAGGAAGCAGAGGCCGAGGGCTCGGAGGTGGACTCGTCCATCACCCAGGCTGAAGTCACTGAGGTAGTTGGGAAGCTCCTCAGTGGCAAGGCACCGGGGGTGGATGAGATACGCCCTGAGTACCTCAAGTCTCTGGATGTTGTAGGGCTGTCTTGGTTGACACGCCTCTGCAACATCGCGTGTGATCGGGGACAGTACCTCTGTACTGGCAGACCGGGTGGTGGTCCCTCTTTTCAAGAAGGGGACCGGAGGGTGTGTTCCAACTACAGAGGGATCACACTCCTCAGCCTCCCCGGGAAAGTCTATGCCAGGGTACTGGAGAGGAGAATGCGACCGATAGTTGAACCTCGGATTCAGGAGCAACAATGCGGTTTTCGTCCTGGTCGTGGAACACTGGACCAGCTCTATACCCTCTCCAGGTTGCTGGAGGGTTTATGGGAGTTTGCCCAACCAGTCCACATGTGTTTTGTGGATCTGGAGAAGGCATTCGACTGTGTCCCTCGTGGCGCCCTGTGAGGGGTGCTCTGGGAGTATGGGGTCCGGGGCCCTTTGCTAAGGGCTGTCAGGTCCCTGTACGACCGGAGCAGGAGCTTGGTTCGTATTGCCGGCAGTAAGTCAGACCTGTTCCCAGTGCACGTTGGACTCCGGCAGGGCTGCCCTTTGTCACCGGTCCTGTTCATTATCTTTATGGACAGGATTTCTAGGCGCAGCCAGGGGCCGGAGGGAGTCTGGTTTGGGGACCACAGGATCTCGTCTCTGCTTTTTGCAGATGATGTTGTCCTGTTGGCTCCATCAAGCCAGGACCTTCAGCGTGCACTGGGACGGTTTGCAGCCTAGTGTGAAGCGGCTGGGATGAGGATCAGCACCTCCAAGTCTGAGACCATGGTTCTCAGTCGGAAAAGGGTGGCTTGTCCCCTTCAGGTTGGTGGGGAGATCCTGCCTCAAGTGGAGGAGTTCAAGTATCTTGGGGTCTTGTTCACGAGTGAGGGAAGGAGGGAACGTGAGATTGACAGACGGATCGGTGCAGCTTCTGCAGTGATGCGGCCGATGTACCGGTCTGTCGTGGTGAAGAAGGAGCTGAGCTGTAAGGCAAAGCTCTCGATTTACCGGTCAATCTACGTTCCTACTCTCACCTATGGTCATGAGCTTTGGGTCATGACCGAAAGAACAAGATCCCGGATACAAGCGGCCGAAATGGGCTTTCTCCGCAGGGTGGCGGGGCGCTCCCTTAGAGATAAGGTGAGGAGCTCGGTCACTCGGGAGGAGCTCAAAGTAGAACCGCTGCTCCTCCACATCGAGAGGAGCCAGCTGAGGTGGCTCGGGCATCTGTTTCGGATGCCTCCTGGACGCCTCCCTAGGGAGGTGTTTGGGCATGTCCCACCGAGGAGACCCGGGAAGACCTAGGACACGCTGGAGGGACTATGTCTCTCGGCTGGCCTGGGAACGCCTCGGTATCCCCCCGGAAGAGCTAGAGGAAGTGTCTGGGGAGCGGGAAGTCTGGGCGTCTCTGCTTAGACTGCTGCCCCCGCGACCCGGCCCCGGATAAGCGGTAGAAGATGGATGGATGGATGGATGTTGCATCTCATGTTCAGTACCGCACACAGTTCAAAAGCTAAGTTCTGGGAGCCATAATCATGAATAATTGATTAATCTCCAGGGTTATCATCAGGGAAGGTCCCAGAGGAGCAAGGTGATGCCCCCATCAGGGGCATCAAGGAGGCAATCGAGGAGGTAAAGATGAAGGCCGTGCGCTCCCCTTACACACCGGAACAGCCTGGGGAGCCAATCTGGGTCATGAGACAGGAGGCCAGTCCCACAGAGGACACAGTGACATGGCAGCGGGGCAGGTGGGGATTCATTTACCCAGATTTTGCAAATTTATCTTTCACTGTTTTTAAGCTCTACCAGAATAGGTTTTCAGATTTTGCCTACATAATCTTTTACTCCCATTATGGCCGTCAAGTGGCATAAAATAATTTTGTTTCTTGGGTAAAACCATATCCATACCAAATCCATTTCACAGTCATTTAATTCAGTTAAATGGCCAAATCTATCCAGGTTAAAATCTGACAACTCTTTTCTGATCTGAAAGGTGTGTAATAAAAGAGTTCCCTAACCACAAGAGCAGTGAATATTAGCTGTTGAAGCTTTTCATGGCAACTGCAAACCCACAAGAAAAGTGGAAAAAGTGAGAAAACAAAAACAGAAAAAAGTTTGTCATCAGATTTACCTCTGCATCAAGCAATTACAGGGTATACATGCTCACATTACATCTGCCCATGTCCCTTCCCCTGTCCCTGCCCATGTCCTCGCCCTTGTCCCTGTCCCTGCCTCTTCCCCTGTCTATGAAAGTCCTGAACGGCAAGAGCGGAAAAAAAATGTTGGCACATTAATTGTGCTCCAAGTGCAAAATAGTTTTCCTCCTGTTAATGACAGGTAGGAAAAAAACTTCCTAAGTTTGATTTTATTTATTTAGGTCATTATTGCCCCTGAAAGGCAAGAGAAAAATAATACATTTTCAAAGTGGGGAGGGGTTACAAGGCCCTACATTGGGGATACGATTTCCCAGTGTGTTACTCTTGTTGATGTCTAAATATCCATTCAACCTGTGTAAATACATTCAACGGCCACTGTTAAGAGAATTGTGACATCTTATGTGACATTGTATTATGACATCTTATGCAGCACTGTGTTCAGATATATTATTTGTTGGCGTCGTACTAATCAATGCCATGACGCCAAATCAATTTTCAAGGATGATCTGTTTGCTAACAGGGGCATCCACAATCATACTAGCCAAAACTATTTTAACATTATCAATCTGCATTCCATGTAGATTTTTTTAACGTGGCATGAAGTTTTTTATTTAAGTCTTCTCACCGACTGTAAAAGTATTAAGAAAGTTTGTTTTAAAGAATTTGAATGGTGCATATCCCTGACCACCTGTTTTAAGAATCCTATTTTTGTGATATATTGTTGTTGTTTTAGCAGGGAGTTATACAAGATATATCTACATGTGATTTAGCTTAGAATTCACTTCCAATATTCATAAGAAATAGGTTCTCCTCAACAGTTTGATTTTAGTATAAGGCAACAATCTTTTTAATCGATCTTCAACTAAATTACTTTTTTAGTGTCACTAGTTGTAATAGACAAAAAAAACATACTATAAGCAGGATATCTCTCTCATATTAGGTTCAGCAAGAAATGAGATGACGGAGACATTCCCACTTATAATTTGGAATTGATGGTCACATTTAATTTTCTTGCAAGAGGAACACTTCATTGGTGGTACAGCATGAAATGGTTCAACAAGCATTATATATGGAGAGTCTTTATATGATTGTGTAAGTGTTATGGCATTGATTAGCATGATTTTAACAAAGAATATACCGGTACCGTCCTGAAAGACAGTTCCAAAAGTCACTAGTAGATGTTTTCATATTTATTTAAAATATTGGATAATGTTTGTCTATTTGTAAGTTTATAAATAAACATAAATAAAATCATTCTACATACAATTTAATTTGCTTATAAGGCTAGGTACTTGAAATAAGAGGATATTGAAGTTAGAAAAAAATCTAAAACAGGTGAACACTTTAAGATGGGTCTGACTGTGTTATGGTGTTATGGCTCAGAGATGGTTCAGACTCAGGACAGCATTCTCCGTTTAAAGTTTAGCCTTTTTGCTAACACAGATTACTGCTCACATTTTCTCTGTTCTCCTCTGTTGATGGACGTTTACATGACTTTTTGTCTGTTTTGGAGAGCGTAAAGTTCAGCCTCAGACAGACATGTTTTCATTGCGCACTCAGTTAGTAATGGGGGACACTTTTACCAGTAAGGGTCTGAATAATGTAGACTTTTTGTGTCTGATTCTTCTCAAAAGTCAAATGATGAATACTTTTCCAATAATGCCTATTGAAAAATACAGTCAGCTTACATCAAAAACCCAGCCCAGGACAATGTGGTCGCTTTTAGACTATTATACAATAAATATTTCAAGACATTTTAGACAAAAAGCATTACACTCAAAAATAAATAGACTGTCCTTCACGTGGTGCAAACCCGTAGTCCTTCCGCATGCTAGACCATGGCTGAACAGTGTGACCAACACTTTGGAGCGGTTGCCTTGAAGTTCAGGGCCTCCGGCAGAGCAAGGAGAGACTTTTTTTTTTTTTACTCAAACTTTGAAACGATCATATTATTTTTCCACTGTCTTTCAGGGGCAATAATAAAAATAAATAAATGGGAAAGAAAAACAATGTTGTGAATTTGATACTCAGATTTCTTTTATTTTTTGCCTGCCGTTTAGGGGTCGTTAACAGGAGGAAAACTATTTTGCACTTAGGAAATGTAGGGCAAATGATGTGCAGAAAAAAAAAATGTCACTGTTGCTGTTAAGAATTTCCGTAGTTATCCCTATCTATGTCGCTGCCCCTGATTCTTTTCCTTTTTCCCTTTTCCTTTTACTTAGTCATGCAGTGAATGTTTGTGACGACATGGCATAATGATGAAACAGCAGGGTCTGTTCCAAAGGGGGAAAGCAACAACCTGATGTTTCTGTAAAATGCGCTGTATGTGATAATATTTATCTTGTGGTTACCTTCTTTCCCCTCTGCTTTTTGGTTCTCTCATTCTCTCAGTCTGAGTCTTCGTCCAGATACCCCTCTGCCCAAGACCCACTGAGTCTAATGAGAGCTGAGTCGTCCAGAGCATATCACCAAACCCTAGTCCAAAGCAACCCCCAGCTGCTGCAGGCCCCAGTCAGTCAGACCTACCCCTCTGATTAGGATGCACCACCTCCACCACAGTCCCCTCCACAACAGCCCTCTGCACAGGGGGTGAGCAACTGTCCTAGGGTGCTTCTATCAAACAAAACAAATGATAAAACTTGATAAATGACAACAGTAAAATTCATTCATTTTGTGAAAGGTTGAAGCGATGTCTTTGTATTTGTCTGTGACCCAAAGCACTTCTATAGCGTTTCTATTTGTATCTTGTAGATAAGCCGCTCTCTTCCTCCTTTTCCAACATTTGTAGATGGTAAGATTTCCATAATATAGAAGTTGAAGAAATGAAACATTATAGTGAGTTATACTGCTTTGCTTTTGTGTCAGTGCCAGGACCATGTGACCCCGAGGATCTGATTGACGGTATTATCTTCTCTGCGACGTACCTGGGCTGCACTCACCTACTGTCAGAGCGCACGCCTTTAAAGAATACGCGAATGCAATAAGCACAGGAGGCCATGAGCAGAGTCCGGGTGAGAACAGAGCCACCAAACGGCAGCTGTGCAACAAAACTGTTTAATATGAGTGGTCTTATTGTCCCATACAACCATACTGCATTCATTTTTATATTGAGCAAAAATTTTAACACTTTAGTTTTTTCCCCCATTTTTCATTAGCTGAACTCAAAGATCTAAGACTTTATGTAGACACAAAAGATCTGTTTCTCTCAAATATTGTTCTCGTATCTGTCCAGATCTGTGTTAGTGAGCACTTCTCCTTTGCCGAGAGTGTGACACAGATTAGAGAGCATGATTATTGCACAGGTGTGCCTTAGGCTGGCCCTAATAAAAGGCCAGTCTAAAATGTTAAAATGTGCAGTTTTAGCACAATGGCACAGATGTTGTTTGGAGGTAGTGTGCAATCGGTATGCTGATTGCAGAAATATCTACCAGAGCTGTTGCCCATGAATTTAATGTTCATTTACCTACCATAAGCAGTCTCCATAGGCATTTGAGAGAAGTTGGCAGTACATCCAACCGACCTCACAACTGCAGACTACATGTAACCATACCAGCCCCGGACCTCCACAACCAGCATCTTCACCTCCAAGATCCTCTGAGAGCAGCCACATGGACAGTTGCTGCAACAATCGGTTTGCATAACCAAAGAATTTCTGCACAAACTGTCAGAAACTATCTCAGGGAAGCTCATCTGCATGCTTGTTGTCCTCATCGGGTTCTTAACCTGACTGCAGTTCATTGTTGTAACCAACTGGAGTGTGCAAATGCTCACATTCGATGGTGTCTGGCACTTTGGAGAGGTGTTCTCTTTACTAATGAATTGCGGTTTTCACTTTACAGGGCAGATAGCAGACAGTGTGTATGGCGTCGCGTGGGTGAGCGTTTGGATATTAACGTTGTGGATTGAGTGGCCCATGGTGGCGGTGGGGTTATGGTATGGGCATGCATATGTTATGGACAACGAACACAGGTGCATTTTATTAATGGCATTTTGAATGCACAGAATTAGCAACAAGATCGTGAGGCCCATTGTTGTGCCATTTATCCACGACCCTCTCCTCATTTTGCAGCATAATAATGCTTGGCCCCATGTTGCATGGATCTGTACACAATTCCTGGAAGCTGAAAACATCCCAGTTCTTGCATGGCCAGCATACTTACTGGACATGTCATCCACTGGGCTTGTTTGGGATTGAGATTGCTCTGGATTGGTGGATACGACAACATGTTGCAGTGTCTGCCAATATCCAGCAACTTTGCACAGTCATTGAAGAGGAGTTGTCTAAAATTCCACAGGTCAACTCACACCAGATACACTAACCGGTTTTCGAATCCCTTCCAATACATTCATTCCTTTTCTACCGCTTAGTCCCGTTGGGGGTCGCGGGTGACTGGAGCCTATCCCAGCAGCTTTGGGCCTGAGACGGGGTACACCCTGGACAGTGGCCGGTTAGTCGCAGGGCTACAAGTACACAGTGAAACATAATTTTACATGCTCTCTAAGCTGCATCTTGATATGTTACACCTGTGAGGTGCATGGACTATCCTGGCAAAAGAGAAGTGCTCGCTAACATAGATTTGGACAGATTTGTGAACAAAATTTGAGAGACATAGGAAGGGTCTTTGAGTTCAGGTCTAAAATAAAGTGTTGTTTTGTTCAGTATGAAGCCCAAAGCAAAGTTAGTTAGTTTAGCTGAGTTTGATCAGTTTGATGTGCTGCTTTGCCTTGGGGCTTGGGGTTGTGTAGTATATCATGCTGTTTGTTTGTGACATGCCCCCACAAGCATAGCTTTACATAAAATGACAAATGATGTCCCTAAGATGTAGGAAATTGATACAGGACATTTGGAATGTTTAGTAATATGAGTAAATCTCATCTGTTTATTGCAGCAGACAGTACATTCAGTGTGTGAAGTGATCAAGTGTTATTTCTGGATTTTTTGAAGTAGGGTTTAGGGTTTAGTTTAGGGTGTTGTGTATAGATGGACTCTTACGGACCTTTTTGAAAACCAAACTAAACTTTAATTGTTGGCATGTACCAACAGACTGATTCTGTGGTCTTTATTGACCCCTGCTGGTCACACTTAGAAACAACAGACTTTACCTGAAAAAGTCAAGGCAAGAGACAGGGGCACAACTACCCAGTGCTAGAGGGGTATGCAGCAAAAAAGGTAAGTGAGCCGGACATCATTATGTATGGGCTGTAAATAATAAAGGTTTATTTTAAAGTATATCAGCCACTGTAGGCCTAACATTAATATACGGTATTATTAACAAGGTTAACAAATAAAAGAAAAACAGTCACAAATTGACAAGCATTAACGTTATGATCAGATTCTAATAAAGAAATGAAAAGAATGAAAATAATCTAAATTTTTATAACAATTCTATGTAGGAGTCAGTTTCCACAGCTGAGCTGGTAAGAATAGGACTTTTCACTCGGGATATTCCATTAATTCTATTTATGGAGTCTAATGAGGGCGCCTACTGTAGCCTGTTAGTCCTCTAAAATGTTATATAGTATTGAGGAAATACTGAAATGAAATTTAGAAACGCAGCAGCTAAGCTACATTTAGGAAATACCACAAAAAAAAAAGGCAATTTTTTTTTTTTTTTTTATATACCATCGCTTTGGCAAGGTGCATATATGATCCCTATGCGCCGCATATAGCGATACCCCTTTTTCCACCACTGGCAAGAGGCTTTATATATAAGAAATAAAGTGTGTTTTAAAACAAATTACCCTTTTCCAACAGGTCTACTAAGTAAGCTCTAACAGACTACATTTAGGAAATACCACTCAAACTCAAGTCTGTTAGAGTATTGCATATTGTAGATTGATCTGTTATGACTAGGAGATGATGTACTAATGTGTTACCCCGATCATTAAAAGTGTATTTCATCCCCTTTATTTATTCCCTCTGTGCCTTTAATTCGATTCCCACCAGTGTTAATTTTGTTGATAAAACTATGACAGAATATTTTTGAAAAACAAAACGAAACAAAAACCAGTCAGGAAAAGGGAAAAATGAAGTGGAACTGTTTTTATTTTTATTTTATTTTTTTATTTTTTATATAGAGCTTTTTCACCTAGTAGGCACTCAAAGCGTTTACATTGCTTCCATTCACCAGTGTTACAGCTGGAACACCACTGGAGGCAAGGGGGGTTAGGTGTCTTGCCCAAGGACACAACAACAGTATGAACTGTGGGGGAGAGTGGGATGTTATGATGTTTTTTGGGTTGTTTCAAGCGGGTATCGAAACGCCCACCCGCCGGTGGCTCTACCACAGAGCTACTGCCGCCCGTCTGTTCAATGCAGTTTAAGTTGAAAGATGGTTTAGATGTTACGGTTATTATTATTATTTAGCTTTCTTGGGGTGTAAGGGCCTTTTGATAATTGCACATTTATTCAATTAAATTTTAAATAAGCTGTAAATGTGTATTTTGCATCTCTTTGATACACATTGATGTCTTTTTGTTTATATTAAAATAGACAGCAAGATTTTTTTTTACTTTACTTATTTTTTTTATTGATATAAACTATTTTCAATAAAGGCAATTGTGTTGAAATAAACAGTGTGAAATATGTTTGCAAATTCAAATCTCAATTCTAAGAAATTATAGTTCCCTTCTCGAGGGAACTCAACACTGCGTCGTGAAAGCGACACTTTGAGAAACGCCCTCAGCGTGACGGCTCTGAAGCATGAATGAAACTTAGACCGATCCTGATTGGTACTACGTCACGACGTAGTAAGTGCCGGCCTACCCGGAAGTATAAAGGGACGCCTCTCACAACCACGCCAGCTTTTCGCTCTTCAGCAAATGCCCTGTGTGTGAACGAGAGACTTGTTGAGAAACTTTTGAATGAAAAGTATGGCAGAACAGTTTAAGAAGTGTGTGTACCCCTGCCCTTGTTACATTACGGGTAGGGACACGCACTGGTTGTGTGTGATCTGCTTGGGAGCACAGCACGCTAGGTCAGCTCTCGAGGGAGCTGGCTGCGAGCACTGTGAGGCACTCCCCCGCAGGGTGCTGCGCTCCCGCCTGGCCGTGTTTGACCAGGCCGGCCAGGCTCTCGCGTTCCCGTGGCGGCTGAGATCGTGGGGATCGCAGCTGGAGCTGTTTGATGAGATTGGGACAGCTGAGGCTGTTTCCCAATCATCGTCAGACAGCTCTGATGCCCTTCCTCCCCGTGCAGGAGCCCGCGAGGCGGCTTCGAGCGGGCATCGAGAGGGTCCGATGCTTGAGCTGTCCACATCTGAGGATGTGGACGTGATCAGCATTGAGTCGGGTGACGTAGAGGCTCACTGGTCACCTCAGGTGCCCGCATATGAGGAGCTCATTGAGGTTGTGACTCGTGCGGTGGCCAGGTTAAATATTAGCTGGCCACCAGAACGGCAGGAAGCGACGGTTACTAAAAATACTGGATGAGCGCTTCCTGCAGCACAGAGAACGGCAAAACCCCCCATGTCTGCATACTATGGCCATATTACAGGCATACCAGGCCGATCTGTTAGCGGACCTGAGGAAGGCGTCCCACATCCTCAGATGTGGGACCCCGCCTTCTCCAGCGACAGATTTGTCCCTTAGGGTCACCAAAGAGGCGGCATCGTGGCCATGGCGGCAATGGTAGCCACGGAGAGGCACTTGTGGCTGAATCTAGCGGGGATAAAAGAGAAGGAGAAGGGTTTTCTCCTTGATGCCCCTCTATCACCTTCAGGCCTGTTCGGTGATGCCGTCACTACGGTCGTGGACAGGTATCAGGAGGGGAGGAGGCAGTCGCGTGTTCAAGCAGTGTTTCCGCCACACCAGGTCCAAAGGGGCTGGGCTTAAGACCGACCAGCCCCAGCCATCATTGAGCTCCGCGTATCGACAGATACAAAAGGAGAGCGTCGCCTCTAGAGCCCCTCCCCAGGGAGCGCGGCAACAGAGGCAGCGTTTTCGCTCGAAGCCGACGCAGCAGGAAGGGGACCTGAGGGTCCTCCTTCAGACTAAGAAGGCTTTAGGGAAGAGGTCCTAGCAGGCATAGGGCCTCTAAGGGCTGCCCTCTCCGGAGAGAGGCGGCTGAGGCCGGTTTCTCTGCGGCGCCCTTTGGATTCCGATGTAGGTTTCCCGCTGTCTATGACGCTTCGGGCTACATCGGGTTCCAGCATACGAGAGCTGCCTCACAGCCCACCCCGAGGGGTTTTGGGCAGGCAGCGAGGGTGTATGCGCATCGAGGATCGTACACAACCTCTCTCTGCAGTACAATCGTTTCAGGGGGGCGGCAACGGTCTTCGAAGCAGACCAGAGATCGGCCTCGAGAGGCTGGTTCCCGTGGCGGATTTTTTCCAGGCGTGGAAACACCTTTGGAATGTGTCGCCATGGGTCCTGCGCACAGTAGAAAAGGGTTACAGACTGCAGTTTGGCCGCAGCCCGCCTAGATTCGGTGGGGTGGTCTGGACCGCAGTGGTCCCAGAACGGGCGCGGGTTATGGAACAGGAAGTACACTCCCTGCTGGTAAAGGAGGCCATAGAACTGGTTCCTCCGCCAGAAATGGAGTCGGGTTTCTACAGCCGGTACTTTATAGTTCCCAAAAAGGACGGAGGTCTGCGTCCGATTTTAGATCTAAGGTATTTGAACCGGTCTCTGAGGAGGTTCAGGTTCAAGATGCTAACAATACCTGTTATTGTGAATCAAATTCGGTCCGAGGACTGGTTTGTCACAATAGATCTGAAGGACGCATACTTCCATATTCCTATATGTCCGTCTCACAGGAAGTTCCTGAGGTTCGCTTTCGGGGGCGAAGCGTTCCAATATCGGGTGCTTCCATTCGGCCTAGCACTCTCCCCTCGCACATTCACCAAGTGCATGGATGCGGTTCTGGCTCCGCTGAGACTCCAGGGCATCCGAGTACTGAATTATATCGACGACTGGCTCATTTTGGCCCAGTCTCGAGAGAGGCGTTCGGCATCGAGATGTCGTCCTTGGCCATATTAAGAGCTTGGGGTTGAGACTCAACGCGAAGAAGAGCGTGTTGACGCCCTCCCAGAGAATTACGTTTTTGGGGGTAGAATGGGACTCGACGACAATGCGGGCACAGATGTCCCCCGCACGCATCGAGTCCATACAGGCGATGGTCTCCAGCATAAGACTAGGCCGCAACGTCACTGTAAAACGGTTTCAGAGACTGTTGGGTCTAATGGCAGCTGCGGCCAACGTAATACCGTTTGGCCTGCTGTACACGAGACCCCTGCAGTGGTGGCTGAAAACCAGGGGTTTTCCTGAGGAGTCCATTCAGGAGGATCAGGGTTACGCGCAGGTGTTGTCGTTCCCTGTCAATGTGGAGGAAACCCTGGTTTCTGTCCCAAGGACCAGTATTGGGAGCATCATGTCGCCGGAAGTCTGTTTCGACAGATGCATCCCTCACTGGCTGGGGCGCGGTCATGGACGGCCGCGTTGCCCAGGGTCTGTGGCAGGACCATCATCGCTCCAGACATATAAATTGCCTGGAGATGTTGGCTGTGTTCAGGGCTCTGAGGAGCTTCCTGGCAGACCTCAGGGGTTATCATGTTCTGGTACGCTCCGACAATATGTCGGTGGTAGCGTACCTGAACCGGCAGGGGGGTCTGAGGTCTTCGCACTCTGTGCAAATTGGCGAGTCAGATCCTCCTATGGTCCCAAGGGAAATTTTTGTCCATCAGAGCAATGTACATCCCCGGGGACCAGAATCAGGGAGCAAACACCCTGTCGAGGCAGGGACTGAGGCCCGGGGAATGGAGGCTTCACCCAGAGGTGGTGAGGTCTATATGCGAAAGGTTCGGCCCAGTGGAAGTGGATTTATTCACGTCTCGAGAGACGTCCCACTGCCCACTGTGGTTCTCCCTCATGCCTCCAGCCACGCTGGGGTTGGATGCTATGGTACAGACGTGGCCGAGGCTGCGTCTGTATGCATTTCCCCCGGTGGGGCTGCTCCCGGGAGTTCTGGAGAGGGTCCGGCAGGAGGGGATCAGTCTACTTCTAGTAGCTCCATACTGGCCGGCCCGAGTATGGTTCTCAGACATCATAGCACTGCTGGCAGGTCTCCCATGGCAGATCCCTTTGAGGAGGGACCTGCTGTCCCAGGCAGGGGGCACAATACTGCATCCCCAGGCAGGGGTAGTGGAAACCGTACTCAGTTCCAGGGCTCCTTCCACGAGAAGGTTGTACGGCCTAAAGTGGAATGTCTTTTCCACGTGGTGCAGGGAGCGTGAGGTGGACCCGGTTAACTGCCCAGTGACTTTGGTCCTGGAGTTCCTCCAAGAGCGCTTCACTGCGGGGCTTACCCCGTCCACTCTTAAGGTGTACGTGGCTGCCATTGTGGCGTTCCACGCTCCTGTAAGTGAGGGGCCTCTGGGGAGGCACCCATTGGTCGTACGTTTCCTCCGTGGCACCCGGAGGCTGAGGCCTGCAACGCGCCCTGGGGTTCCAACTTGGGATCTGGCGGTGGTGCTTGAAGGATTGGCTCAGGCCCCCTTCGAACCACTCGAGTCGGCGACAGATCGAGTTCTGTCATTCAAGGTGGTGCTGCTCATGGCTATCACCTCACTTAAAAGGGTGGGAGACCTCCAGGCACTGGCTATAACACCAACCTGCCTGGAGTTTGTCCCCGGTGGGGTTAAGGCCATTTACGTCCGAGGCCAGGCTATGTGCCTAAGGTGCCATCTAACGTGGCACGGCCGACGGTATTGCAGGCATTTCATCCTCCACCTCATGTGTCGGCCGAAGAGGGGAGACTTCATCTGCTCTGCCCAGTTAGGGCACTGCGAATCTATATACAGAAGTCTTCGCAGTGGAGAAAGTCAGAACAGTTACTAACAACTGTGTGTCGGGTCTCCTAGGAGAGGTCGGCCAGCGACCAAGCAGACGGTCAGTAATTGGATCGTCCAGGCTATTGCCTTGGCTTATCAGGTGCGCGATTGCCTTCACCTTTAGCCCTAAGGGCGCATTCCACCAGGGGCATGCTTCTCCCGCCCTTTAGATGGGGGTCCCGCTTCAGGAGATCTGTGAGGCAGCCGGCTGGGCTACCCCACACACTTTCATTAGGTTCTATAGTCCTATCTCCCCTGGCGCTAGGGTGCTCTCGTCCTGTGTGCCTGAATATCCAGCTTCACACTAGGGCAGGCATTCATAGTGGGTATTCGTTTCAAAGTGTCGTTTCACGACGAGTGTTGAGTTCCTCGAAAACGTCTCGGGTTATGTATATAACCCTTGTTCCCTGAGAAACGAGACACTGCGACGACTTGCCTGAGGGCAATTTGCTTCATCGCAAGGCTGGGCGTGGTTGTGTGAATCCTTTATACTTCCGGGTAGGCCGGCACTCCAATCAGGATCGGTCTAAGTTTCATTCATGCTTCAGAGCCGTCACGCTGTTTACATTTAAATGGACAAATCCCATTAGCTGAAAGCAATGCAATCAGCTAGTCTTCCTGTCCATTGTCATTAAAAGACGCTGTACATTTCAACCATACACATATGATAAAATATTATATAATCATTATCAATCATTACGAGGACAATTTCACACTTCATTGAAAATAAGAATATCAGTCTATATTTTATACAATCGCACATTTACAGATCAATACCATCTAACACATCACGCTTTAGATTGTTTTTAAATGATTGCTTACTTTTTAGTTGACAAATTCCAATAGGAACATGGTTCCAAATGGATATAGCTCTGTACAAAACCGTTTTTTCTTCATAAAGTTTAATTTGGGATGTGGCAGCATGAGATGACCATTAGTTGCCATACTGGTGTTGTGCTTATGCACAGAATAACAGAAAACTATTTGATTTAATATAAAAGCAGGCATTTTTAGGGTTAGTGTATTATATAACAAGGTGCCCAATGTGACTTGTATTCTTTGATTTAAATTGAGCCAGGACAGCTTTAAGTACATCTGGTCCCTGCTTGTTCTAATCGAGCAACCAAGAACCAGTCTTGCTGCTTTGTTTAGAGCCGCTAGTATTTTTGCCAAATCTCTTTGAGATGCAGAAGACCACACTTCAGAACAATATGACAAGTGACATAGTGTTAACGACTTAGCGACCGATAAACAAGATAAACAAAAGCTGTTTTGTTTTAGATACCAGACTCTTGCACCCAAGCAAAAGCAGCCCAAAACTCTGTGCCCGAGCAGAAACTTCTGACTCCATTGTTCCATGCTTCTTTTGAGCGATTCCTTTTTCAATATAATAATTCAGAAGTCGTCCTTCCGGTCCCGAGAGCAGAATTGGAGCTACAGCCTGCTTGAGCTACAGCGTTGAAAAGTAGGCGCACATTGTACAACGCAAAGTTGGCTTCTAGATATTAAAGTATCTCTGACCATATAGTATTAATTATTAATTTCATCTACAGTCCTATAACAAATCCTGTTTTGTTTAGATTAGTTAAGTCTAAGCTGATATTTCACTCTCCTCCATTTGAGTAATCATATGTGAAGCGCTGCATTATTTCTTTAAGACTGTGTGTGTGTTATTATTGTTCCCCAATAATTATCCCTTGGTAAATTATTTATCATATTCAATAAATCATTTAATCTTACTCTATACTAAGGGTGTTTTTTGACATTTATTTAAAAATAAGCATTCCTACAATAGATCAAGAGTTCACTTATTTCAGACTACACAACTAATGTTAAATAGGCTAATAACAGTTATTACACAGTAACACTGCAAAAACCCAAGCTCAGGTGGTGCCCTGGTCAAATTATTAGTAGGCCTGAGCCGGTGATGACCGGGAGGGCCTATTGTTTTTTCTCGTATTTTTTTTTATTTTTTTTTTTCTGCAAAATGATCCTAAATTTGACCCAGTGAACATGAACGAAAAGTCATTTTTATTGGTCCCAGACTTCAAGCTCGGCGAAAAATGTATGTATTTGAAGTCCCCGAAAAAAAAATACGAAAAATGACTCAGTGGCGACCCCTAGAAAAGTCAAAATACATTGGGCCTATGGAAAGTGAAAGTAACTTTTTTCCAACGTAGAAAAATGAAACTTGGTACATCCATAGGACACCTCAGGGCAAACAGAAAAGTCAATGACAGCCACACCCTAAACTCAACAGGAAGTCCGCCATTTGGGGTGAAACACGCGGCCACTAAAATCGCATCTTTTGCGCAGAAAGATGCAAAGCATTGTGTTTTAATCTAAATGGCCCCAAATTTGGTGAGTATCATCTAGACACGTGTGCCAACCAAAGTTGTGATTTTTTTTTGATATCTTATCGGGTATGGGTGTGGCAAGCCTGTAACGAGGTGGCCATTTTTGTGAAAATAAAATGTCTCTTAACTCTCAAACGCCTTCTCGGATCGAGTTTGACCCAAAAAGGCGTTCGTGCACATTCATGACCTGAACACAAAGATATGTAAATAAAAGGGTTATCTTTAGAAATGGCTCTCCAGCGCCCCCTGCAAACTTATAATGGGACCCAAGAATTTAGTTTGTCATAGAGACATGAAATTTGGTACACATATCTCTTAAGTCATGACGAGCATAAAAGCCAATGACAACCACCCCCTATCTATAAATGTGTTGCCAAAGCAACGTACCAAATATGTGGAAAAAGTCAATGGGAAGTGAAATTTTTAGTTTGTCGTTGGCAAATGAAACTTGGAACACACATTCAGTATGGGCTTATGAACAAAAAAGCCAATAGGGACCACACCCTATCACACACGGGAAGGCGGCCATTTTGAATTGAAAATGTGAACCGACTTAGAATACACCTCTTTTTTAAAAGACAACAGAAAATAGCTGCTTCATTCCACAGACACCAAACTTGGGCAAAATGAGCTAAACACAGGTATGTAAAATAGACAGGCGTTTTTCTAGACTTTTTTGCTCGAGTTATATATGTTTTTATTATAATTCGGTATATATTTTTTATTATAATAAATTTTTTTTAATTTTTCTGCAAAATGATCCTCAATTTGACCCAGTAAACGTGCAACTAAAAGTCATTTTTATTGGTCCCAGACTTCAAGCCCGGCGAAAAATTTATGTATTTGAAGTCCCCGAAAAAAAAAATACGAAAAATGACTCAGTGGCGACCCCTAGTAAAGTCAAAATACATTGGGCCTATGGAAAGTGAAAGTAACTTTTTTCCAACGTAGAAAAATTAAACTTGGTACATCCATAGGACACCTCAGGGCAAACAGAAAAGTATATGACAGCCATACCCTAAACTCAACAGGAAGTCCGCCATGTGGGGTGAAACGCACGGCCACTAAAATCGCACCCCTTGCCAAAAAGATGCAAATCATTGTGTTTTAATCTAAATGGCCCTAAATTTGGTGAGTATCATCTAGACACGTGTGCCAACCAAAGTTGTGACTTTGTTTATGATATCTTATCGGGTATGGGTGTGGCAAGCCTGTAACGAGGTGGCCATTTTTGTGAAAATAAAATGTCTCTTAACTCTCAAACTTCTTCTCGGATCGAGTTGGACCCAAAAAGGCGTTTGTGCACATTCATGACCTGAACACAAAAATATGTAAATAAAAGGGTTATCTTTAGAAATGGCTCTCCAGCGCCCCCTACAAACTTATAATGGGACCCAAGAATTTAGTTTGTCATAGAGACATAAAATTTGGTACACACATCTCTTATGTCATGACGAGCATAAAAGCCAATGAAAACCACCCCCTATCTATAAATGTGTTGCCATAGCAACGTCCCAAATATGTGGAAAAAGTCAATGAGAAGTGAAATTTTTAGTTTGTCGTAGGCAAATGAAACTTGGAACACACATCCAGTATGGGCTTGTGAACAAAAAAGCCAATGGGGACCACACCCTATCACACACGGGAAGGCGGCCATTTTGAATTGAAGATGTGAACCGACTTAGAATACACCTCTCTTTTAAAAAATCAAAAAATAGCTGCTTCATTCCACAGACACCAAACTTGGGCAAAATTAGCTAAACACATGTGTGTAAAATAGACAGGCGTTTTTCTTGTTGTTTTCGCTCGAGTTATATTTTTTTTTATTATAATTTGGTATATATTTTTTTATTATAATTTTTCTGCAAAATGATCCTCAATTTGACCCAGTAAACGTGCAACTAAAAGTCCTTTTTATTGGTCCCAGACTTCAAGTCCGGCGAAAAATTTATGTATTTGAAGTCCCCGAAAAGAATATACGAAAAATGACTCAGTGGCAACCCCTAGAAAAGTCAAAATACATTGGGCCTATGGAAAATGAAAGTAAATTTTTCCAATGTAGAAATACAAAACTTGGTACATCCATAGGACACCTCAGGGCAAACAGAAAAGTTTATTACAGCCATACCGTAAACTCAACAGGAATTCTACTATGTTGGGTGGAATGCGTGACCACCTAAATTGCAACCCTTGTGTCTAAATGCTTTTCATCTAAACAGCTTCAAATTTGGAGAGTATCATCTAGACACGTGTGCCAAAAAAGTTATAAATTTGTTTTTTTGATACATTTGTGGCTGTGGTCTTAATGAGTCTGTGAAGAGGCAGCCATTTCTTTGGGAAATAAATGCCATTTCCCAATTGCCAGGATCCTTCCTTTAGAGGAGGCCCCTCCAGAGCCAAGGCTAGAGTCTTAGAAAACTCCTTAGAAACCTTTGAAACTTGTACTTTTAGACAAGTAATATTTACATTTTGCCATTTTAAACAGGGGGGTGCAGCGATTCCTGAGTCATCTCAAATCTCCAGCCAGTACTTTGTTTTTCTCGCCTTAGCCCAAGCATAATCTATTATTTTCAAAGGTTCAGACAGCTCCCAGGAAAACCAGGGATTCTGGAGACCTTTAACTCTAAATTACAAGGTGGTGTAGCAGGCCCCAGCAGTAACACAGGCCCGGTTATTTGACATTACCGTGAAGTTTACGCTTTAAAGCACGAAATGCAATCCTCCGAGTGCATGTGTCCCCGCAGTCTCAAGGGAGGCGAGGGCCTTTAGATAATTATTTTTATCTTTTAAAGTCCATTTTGGGCAAAAAGCTTAGTATAATAAAATCACAAGTCTTCATGTTAAGAATGAATAGTACACAAACATTTCTAAAACTGTAAAAACTGTCTTTCTTTCTTTTTTTTTTTTACACAAAACATTCATTAATTATTTTATGATAAACGAGGGGGTCGCGGATTGTCAGCAGTCTAATATTGGGGGTCGCGGTCTGAAAAGTTTGGGAACCCCTGCAGTAGAATGCAGGCCGTCTGCCCTCAGCAGGCCTGGGCGGCCCAGAAAGAATGCCAGTCCTGGGAAACTCTCCCTTCCTGTTGTGATGTCAGCACCCTAAGGTTAGCCTCTATGTCGGAAGCCCTGGGCCCCGATAAACAGTGGACAATGGCTGGCGTCTCAAGTCTAACATTGCGGGTAATGGAGTCCCCTATCACCAGAGTACGATGTTCGCTCTGGCTGGCAGGCGCAGAGAGAATTGGCCGGTGATCGGCGCGGACAAGCGGACTTGAAAGCGTCAAAAACCGGTTTGCGGTCAAAGGGGGTGACAGCGGACAAGAGTGGACAACCGGAGGCTTGCCCCTGCCTGCATCCCCGTGTCGGCTGATCGATCTGAACGTAGGACTCTTTGCGACAGCCGCCGAAGCAACTGAGCCGCAACTGGAGCATCTGATACTATCCGGAAACCCTGACACATCTAAAGCAACCAAACCCTGTCTATGCTGATCTAGCTACTCTATCTCACAAACATGTCTCTCTAATAAAGACATTCTGTCTAGTAATACCGAACAAGAATGGCAAACCAACTAAGCTAGTGTACGTACAGCTAAGTCAAGCCAACTGTTCACAACTCACACTGATAAATTCTAACACACACACACACACACACACACACAGCAGTACAACCACAAGTTACAGGGAAAACTCAGTACACACAACAAGACTAACCACCAGTAAGAAAACAGTGACAAACACAAAAATCGAGGTATGCTAAGCGCTAACTCAAATGCTAAAAACCCGCTAGCATGTTAGCTAGCCCAAACAGAAGTGCCCTGTTCACAAAACGACAGCAACTCTAGTACTAAACTCTAGCAGAAATATAACCAGTATAACAATGAATGAGGTGTGGTGCACAGTTAAAGTGTTGACAATGTTTAAGAAATAACAAATACGTAACTTTACAATGCCAGGAGAGATATGTCACCGGGATGCGTCCTTCATCCACCGGCAAAAAATCAAAGTGACATCAGCATTAGGCGGGAAGAGTTAGGGTTAGGGTTAGGGTTAGTATGTATGTATATTATTACCATTAGCAATGCCATTGGCCTTTCACTGTCCTGCTGGTTCTATTTTCTTGTTGCAGGGTCTAAAGTCCCAGTCTCGGATCAAGATGAACATTGTGCACTGTCCTCCTGTTACAATGGTGCTAATCCGCCGCCCAGACCTCCGATACCAACTGGGCTTCAGTGTCCAGAATGGCATTGTGAGTTTTAATCTGATAATAGTGGGATAAGAGTGAATGCTTCAGACAAACCTCAGTGTCACCAATCACATGCTCCGAGACCCCTTCAAAACAGAATTCTTGGAGCGCTTCCAACTCTTGTATCGTTTGAAGTGTGAACCAAGTCAAGTCAAGTAGACCATAAGACAAGCACAAATGAGCCTCATAAATTGTCCAACCATAAATTGTCCAACTGGGGCGGCAGTGGCTCAGTGGTAGGAGGTTCGATTCCCGTTCTCCCCACAGTTTATACTGTTGTTGTGTCCTTGGTCAAGACACTTAACCCACCTTGTCTCGTATGATTGTGTGAGAATGTGAATGTATTTGGTGATGGTCGGACAGGCCGTAGGTGCGGAATGGCTGCCACGTCTCTGTCAGTCTGCCCCAGGGCAGCTGTGGTTACAGATGTAGCTTACCACCACCAGTGTGTGACTGTGGAGTGAATGAATAATTGATATGTAAAGCGTCCCCGGAAAAGGGAAACTATGTAAAAACTATATAAAATTGATGTAATAATAACAATAATAAAGTAAAAAATAACTATGAGAAGAATAAATAAATAATACAATGAGAAGAGTCAAATGTGAAGCACTGAGAAAGTAAATGCAATGGCAAAATGTCTTATTAGCATCTGGGCTAACAGCACCATCTAGTGTAGGGGTGCCCAAACTTTTTCTCTTGGATGGCCAAAACGGAAATGTATTAGTTGGCCTCAAAAACAAAAGTTTTTGCATGTAATTGAATCAATCACGGGAATGGCGTTTGTGAAATAAATTCAATAGCTTCAAGAAGAAAAAAATATACTTTACTCCAAACCACTTTAAACAAATAGAACTAATCTAGTAGCACCATGCACACCTCATTTTTTTCACTTTTCTTTTTTGTAAAAATATCTAGGAGTTTTTTTTAATAGCTTCCAGGTCATGTGACCTACTCACTTCAATCTACTTTATATCCATAGTACTAACCTAGAGGTACCATGCACACCTATTTTTTCCACTTTTATCTTATTCTATTTAATATGATATTTTTTTAATGTAAAGAATCAAGGATTTTTTTCAATAGCTTCCATGTTTATGTGACTTATTAACTTCAATACACTTTATGGCCTTGGGTTGTTCTAGCCAAGTAGTACCACACACACCTCTTTTTTCCACTTTAATAATGCACCAAACTGTAAGGCATCTTTTGAGTGTCTAGAAAAGTGCTAATGTCACCACTACTCTTTTTTTGTATTAACATTCTGGACTTATTTCTTCCTCCGTCAGTTGTCCCAAAACTTACACTCTATGCTGGGATTCATCTCGTAATAAATGGAGCCAAAGTTATAGGCATTAGTGCTTGCCTGAGTCAATTGTGGCTCATGGGCTTCATAAAGGACTGAAACAATTTACAGTGTACACTTAATGGGGAACTGAGTTATAATGTTTAAATAAGTCGTAATTATGCGCTTTACAGTGTAGTGTAGATTATTGCTCTTCAGCACATTGGCTTGTTCAAAAAAAGAAAAACACAGATTAGTGGAACTTTCATCCACATTGTCCATGACTTATGGACCGTTTTATATAGAGAACTATATAGTGCACTTAATTAATGAATAGTTTCGGACACTACAAGTCATGTAACTCTGGCATACATATTTTTAAAAAAACTCCGCTAATAATCTCCTTTTTTTATCACTTTAGTAATATAAGTATAAATATAAATAACTTTGTGTTTTATTCAAGCACTCCTGTTCAATAAATAAAACTGACTGGAATTGTTGCACCTTATTTCTGCCTCAAGAGGGAATCTCTCACGTTACCCAATGAGCACATAGCTCAAGCAGACAAGGATGGGTGATCACTGATCCGAAGTAAATAATGCCAGTCTATCACGTTTGTTAATATGCCTTTTCCAGCCTTGTTCAACAAATGTTTTTCTTTTATTCTTCCCCCCATATAAATGTGTGCATCCTATTGCATTGACTCAAGGTGAAGACGTTTTGTCTCCAATTCCAAGAGACTTTATCAATTCTGATAGTCTCTTCTTCAATCATGTTTGTGTGTAGCTGCCTATTGACAGAAAATAATACATAGGTTAGGCATACTGTAGAAAATATTTTAATAAACTTGACTAACCCTTTTCATGACGAGGAGCCAGGAACAAGACGTATTCCATTTTCGTCTACCTGCAGCCTCACACTGTATCTTCCTCGAGGTGTTCAAGAAGAACAACAATTCAAGGAGCTAATGGATCTGGCAATTGGGGTTCATTGGACTTTGGAAAAAGATAAATAGTTCAGGTTGTTTTTTTCTGTTTGTTTGTGTATGTTGGAATGAAATGTGTTGTTGATTAATTAATTGAATTAATTGTTTTGTTGTTTTCAGTAATTTTAAAGTAATTGTTTTGTAATAATTAAATTTATATCTTGTTCAAGTTATTACATTACATTTAATAGTTTAGTCCAGCTGTATTGAAAGGTAAAGTTTTCAAAGATAAAATTTATTGTCTATTGCCATTTAAAAGCCTCTTCAAACATTTAACCTACATACTACATAGAAATACATACTGTATCTAAAACATAAAAAAAAACAGTTGTGCCTATACAGTATGAAGGTATTCTGTACAAATAGAATGCAAACTCACAAGCGTTAGATCAAAATCTTACTTTTAGCAGCAACACCACGATTGCTCCAAAGCCACTGCTAGTTAGAGTTGTGCTTTATTGCTACTAGGCTTACAGAGATCCATTGATTCACGAAGGGAATTATGTGTAATTTCTTATAAGTTATAATGCAAAGCAATGGGATATACACATTTATAAAGGATGGGTAATCACCCTGCTTGAGCTATGTGCTCATTGGATGAACCGCCTTGGCACGCTTTAAATGCGCAACGGCGTGTCACGTGAAAACCGCCAGGGGGCATGGCAACGCATGACAGCGTCACATGGAAAAAGCGGCGTTCAGGGACAATGGAAAACGGTGTTGCACACTTTTTACAGCGCTTGGACAGTTTGAACGCCGCTTTTTCCATGCGTCTTTTGGGTTAAACGGCGTAAGTACAATGTGATTAATAAAAGACGTAATTTGGCCCCTTTGGCGTGCCATATTTATTTTTCAGTAAACGGCATTCAAAGTGCCGCTCCTGAGTGACGTATGTATATTACAGAAAACACTGTCAATCTGTGTAAAAAAGCCTGTTCAGCCAAATTCTAAATGTTATTTTTTTATATATATTGCAGATCAAATATTTGTGCCCATCCTTAATTTATATCGCGTTTTTTTATTTTTATTTTTTTTTTTAAACGTGGATGTACCAAAGAGCTTTACATAATGCTTCCATTCAGCCCATTCACACCTGGGCCAAACAGAGAGTAAGAGGCTGCCATACACACTGCGCTCACAACCTCCTCCGACCACCACCAAACTCACCTCTCCAGTCACACACATTCAAACACCAGAGCTGTGGCACTGGAAGCAAGGTGGGTTAAGTGTCTGTCACAGGGTGCCGGTTTGTGCTTTATGTTTGTTCTCTCTCCGTGTGTTCTGGGAGTGCTGCCCCTTTAAATTTTGCAGGCACACGCATGAACTCGTGATGGGGAACACTCACCACACCTGCGCAATCACTGGAACCAATAGAATGCACCTGGGTCTGGTTTAAAAGGCCCAAAGGAGAAGGAGGAGGAGCAGGAGAAGCAGGAAGCAAAGGACAGCAAGACGGAGAAAACGGAGAGAAAGAGACGGAAGAAGGAACGGAAAGAGACAGAGGGAAGAACACCCAACACCACGGAGCATCAGCCCACCGACAGGCAACGGAAAGCCGTACAAACCGAAGGGATCACTACAGACAACGCTCCAAAACAGCTAAGTGAAGGGAAGTGCCCATAACTGTGCAGAGGCTACACCTACTTAAGCTAATTTGTTTGTGTGTCTAAGACTGCCTTCCACTGTCCACAGTGCCGTCTCCCCTTTTGAGGCAGGACCTGAGGAGCGACCGGCCGGACCTCCGCGGACCCAGAGAGGACCGAGACCAGGGACCTGTACAACGCCTATAAATACGCTAAGTAAAGGGCGTGTCCCGTACACCCTGTTTGCTGTGCTGTTTTTATTAAGTTTTATTGTGTGGTCGTTAAATCCGACATTTTTAATGTGTTGTTATTAGCCTTGGCGTGGCGTTGCAGGACCGGGAACCCATTGGGACCGTCGAGGACGCCAGCCCTCAGACTAACCAGCCTTGTGGCACGGACTGGAGGCCGGGCAACTGACTCGCTTCCCATACAGACAGCCTCCCCACAGTCCTCGGATTGTTTTACCTACCCCGTGGAGCGGCTGCCACAACCCTCCACGGAGCTTCTTAACATTGTTATTTTCATTTTTTTCTTTTACCTGCGTGTCCAAATAAACTGCTGTTTTACATTGTAACCTCAGCCTCCTCATATTTCTTGTGGTAAACGTCTGGTGATCTAACGAACCTGCACCTGCAGCCGGTGACAATTTTTGGCGTAGTTGACAGGATCACCAGTACCACAAAGAAATGGAGCAGGAGGGGCTGAGCAACAGTCCAGCGATCAACGCTAACTTCATGGTGCCCTGGTTTATGGGGGCCGCATGGGTGCCAAAATTCGGAGGCGAACCGGCTAAATTTGGCGAATGGAGGGCGCAGATGGAGGCCATGCTGAGGGCACAGGAGCTGAATCCACAGCAGCAGGCCGACTTTGTCCTGGGAGCACTGGAGGGAGACGCCAAGAGGGAGTTAAGACTGGTTGAGCCAGGGGAGAAAGCCACTAGCACCAAGGTCCTGGACTTACTACAGACTCTATACACCCAGCCAGCGTCTAAGACCCAGTCTCGCATAGACTTCTTTAACTGCAAACAAAAGGCTGAGGAATCCATTAGCGCCTTCTCTTTACGCCTGCAGGAGGCGTTCTACAGGTGGCAGGAGAGGGACGAGGACGGGACTGAGGACGCCGAAGACCTCCTCTTGGATCAGCTGATGGTGGGCCTGAGGAAGGGACCCATTAAACAACAGCTCGGTCGCCAGATGCGCCCGGGATGATCTGTCGTTTAAGGCTGCCTGCAAGGAGGCGAGCACTGGAGCGAGCTGCAAGAGGACGACGAGTCGGCCTTCGCCAGCTACGTGGCTATGGGGGGACAACCGAAGCCTGCAGGGGTAAGGCCAGAGCAGCTGAGGGATCAAATTCGCTCCGAATTGAGGACGGAGTTGATAAAGGAAATGAAGGACGAGCTTACAACACAGATGAAGGCGCTCTCGGCCACCCTAGTGGAGGACTTGAAACAGCAACTGAGTCACCATAGCCAGTTCCCGGCCCGGCCCTCACGTGCGGACCCCAGCTCCGGGAAACTTTGCCTTCCGCTGGGATGAACAGGGGAGACCGGTCTGCCACCGTTGTGGCCGGCCTGGACACCTGCAACGCCACTGCCCGCAGAGGTCACTGGATTTTTTAGCTGTCCCTACGGAGGAGGGCCACCCGGTGGGGGCAGTTAGTCAAGGGCCTATACTACACACCTCGTCGGACACGGATCGCCAGTCTACAGAAGCCCTACACAGACAACGCAAGGCCGCCCTTGTTGGTGAGTGCCCCGATGTAGTGGTAAATATAAATGACTGTGCTATCCCCTTTGTGCTCGATACAGGATCACAAGTGACCATGATGAGCCAGAGCCTGTTCCGACAGCACCTGGGAACGACGCAAATGAACACGGCTACTGAAATCCCCTGGCTGACCCTACGCGCAGCCAATGGACTACGAATACCCTACATTGGTTACGTCATCGCGGACTGCCGGGTAGGGGGAGTGAGTGTCTTGGGGAAAGGAATAATGATAGTGGAGGACAGCTGTCTGGGCCCAGGTAAGGGCATCCTGGGCATGAACATCATTAAAGGTTTGTGGTCCTCACTCACCCAAGGCAGCCACCCGGGGGTGGCGGCGTTCAAGACTACCTTAACTTCAGCAGAAGGAGAAGTCTGGAGCAAGGCGTTTGTCGAGTGCCAGCGAGTGGCCGACAGTGGCCCCCCGCCGGTGATGGAAGGAACTGCAAGGCTCCCACGGCAGCCCCCGGTCATCATTCCCCCCCACACCGAGATGGTTCTGTGGCTACAGGTAACCAACCCCCATGTAGACGGAACCGTGACTATTGAACCTCTCCCCAACAGTGATTACGAGTGGCGGGTCGGACGGACTCTGGCCACCGTACGGCGGAAAGGCGCCGTGCAGATTCTGCAATCCGAATCCCTACCCGTGGAAGTCCCCCAGCGGGAACCACTGGCCTGGGTCACCGGGGTGGATGCTGTGGACGTCCAGGATGAGCAGGAGCTGGTACTGAACAGCATAGAACCGGACGTTATCGAGGTGGCGGTGAGGCGAGTAGCCCACGGGACGGACGCGGAGGAAGGCCCACACCCGGTGACGGCACTGCAGGGGGATGGTCTGGACGGGGCCCAACAGAAGAAGATGGCCGATCTGCTACAACGGTGGAAACGAGTCTTCTCCCGCCACGACGAGGATTTCGGCCACACGGGGGCGGTCAAACATCAAATCCCCACGGGCTCGGCCCCACCCAGCCGGGGCGCTACAGACCAGTGCCGCCGAGCCTGTACCCAGAACTGAGGTCCCTGCTGGCTAATATGCTTAAAAGTGGAGTGGTCCGAGAGAGCTCCAGCCCTGGGCCGCACTCCATCGTACTGATGCACGCAAGAAAGACGGCTCCTGGAGGTTCTGTGTAGACTACCGCAGGTTGAACGCCCTCACCCACAAAGATGCCTACCCCTTCCACGCATCGAAGAATCCTTGACGGGGCTGCGAACTGCCAAGTGGTACTCCACTTTGGACCTGGCAAGTGGGTACTGGCAGGTGGAAGTGGACCCGGCGGACCGAGAAAAGACAGCTTTCACCACCCCAGTCGGGCTATATGAATTCGAGAGGATGCCCTTCGGCCTCTGCAATGCCCCCGCGACCTTCCAGAGACTGATGCAGCGCTGTCTGGGTAAATTAGTGAACGACTTTCTGCTCATTTACCTTGATGATGTAGTTGTGTTTTCTGCAGACTTTGACAGCCACCTGGTCCATCTGGAGGAGGTATTCCAGAGACTAGAGGAACACGGCCTCAAACTCCAACCACGGAAGTGCTGCCTGTTCCAGAGGAAAGTAACTTACCTGGGGCACGTGATCAGCGAGGAAGGGGTGGCCACGGATCCGGCTAAAACGGCAGCCGTGAGGGACTGGCCGGTCCCCCAGACAGCGAAACAGGTGAGATCGTTCCTTGGATTTGCCGGGTATTACCGGCGGTTTATAGCTGGATTCTCGAAGATTGCCTCACCCTTACATGCGTTAACTCACGGTACCGCCCAAGGAGGCCAGCCCCATCACGTGGTCCCCGGCGTGTCAGCGGGCCTTCGACCAGCTGAAGGAGGCCTTGGTAAATGCCCCGGTCCTCGCATACGCTGATTTCACCCTACCCTTCCGCCTTTACACAGATGCCAGCCTGGAGGGTCTAGGGGCGGTGCTAGCCCAGGTCCAGGACGGAAAGGAGCGGGTCGTGGCGTACGCGAGTCGCAGTCTCCAACAGGCCGACGGGCGATCAGAACTACAGCTCCTTCAAGCTGGAGCTGTTGGCCTTGAAATGGGCCGTGACGGAGAAATTCAAGGACTACTTGTATGGGGCCGACCACCGCCTTCACCGACAACAACCCCTTGGTGCATCTGGAAACAGCTCGGTTGGGGGCGGTGGAACAGAGGTGGGTGGCCCAGTTGGCTAACTTTAATTACACCTTGAAGTATCGGCCTGGGACCCAAAACAGGAATGCAGACGCCCTGTCCAGGCTGCCTGAAGGAGATGGAGACCCGAGGCAAGCCTTACAGGTAACGGCGGGGGACGAGACCCCATGGGAGCAGCGCCAGGGGGCGGACCCCGACCTACGCTACCTCCGGCAACGAAAGGACCAACGGGGGGCCCGCCCAGAGGTACGTGAAGGAGACTCCCCATACCTGAAAGCACTGCTAAGAGAGTGGGGTAGGATCGAGGTGGAGGGGGGCACCCTGAAGAGACAATGGGAAGAACCCGGGACGGGGCGGAAGATCTCGCAGACCATCGTACCCAAACAGGAGACCCAGGCAGTGTGGAAATCCTACCATGAAGGGATGGGACACCCCAGCCGAGACCGTACCGCAAACGCCTTGAAGCAGCGCTGTTATTGGCCCGGGATGGACAAAGACTGCGAGGAGTGGAACAGAGGCTGCCTCCACTGCGTCCGCCATAAAGCCGGGCCTGATGGCAGAGCCCCGCTGATGCCCATTCACACCTCCTACCCATTCGAACTCGTGGGAGTCGATTACCTCTCCCTAGGGAGGCCAGGGGACTACTACCAATACATCCTCGTGATGACTGATCTATTTTCTAAATATGCTTTTGCAGTGCCCACGCGAGACCAATCTGCGGAGACCACCGCCAAGGCCCTATATCGACACTTGATCCTGACCTTCGGCTGCCCAGAAAGGATCCTGTCAGACCGAGGTGCGGCCTTCGAGTCATCGCTGATGAAGCAGCTTTGCCAGCTCTACGGGAGCAGGAAGGACCGGACCACCGCATACCACCCACAAGGGAATGGGGCATGCGAGCGGTTCAATCAGACCCTACTGCAATTACTGAACTCCTTGACTGACACGGAACAGAGACAGTGGCCAGACAAGCTGCCTGCCCTACTCCAGGCCTACAACAACACCATCCATCATAGTACTGGCCTAACCCCACATTATGTTATATTCGGTAGGCATGCGCGGTTGCCAGTCGACTGGGTGACCCAATTGGACCCCCCCCTCGAGGCGTGGGGCTGGAAGGGTGGGTCAGGCACCACCAACAGGCCCTGAACCACGCATACCAGACAGCGGCCGAACGAATCCAGCGGTGCCAGGGCCGAGACCAAGCCCGCTACAACCACCGTGCTCGACTCGTCCCCCTGCTCCCAGGAGAACGAGTGCTGGTGCGAAACTTTCGCAGGAGGGAACGAGGTAAACTGGCCGCAAGATGGGGCCCGACCCGTATGTGGTGATGCACCAACTCAGAACGGGCCATCCAGTCTACGTCATCCGGCCAGAGGGTAAGGAAGGTCCCACTCGTACGGTGCACCGTAATAACCTTCGTTCTTGCCCCATGACTATGCCCCAGGAAGAAGCGCTTGTCACACAGCCAAAACGCCCCGAGGAGCCCCCCCCGCCGACCTCCTGGCTACCCAGGCTCGTTGTTCCCCCGATGGTCCCTCCGGCGAGACCACCCAGACCTGTGTCCCCACCAGCTCCACCTGACCCTCCTGCGCCCCCTCCACCCCTGAGGCGCTCCCAACGTACCACTCTTGGCACCCAGCCCAGGAGGTACCGGGTCTAATTGGCCGGGACGACCAACGTCAAAGGTGGGGGGAAAATGTCACAGGGTGCCGGTTTGTGCTTTATGTTTGTTCTCTCTCCGTGTGTTCTGGGAGTGCGCTGCCCCTTTAAATTTTGCAGGCACACGCATGAACTCGTGATGGGGAACACTCACCACACCTGCGCAATCACTGGAACCAATAGAATGCACCTGGGTCTGGTTTAAAAGGCCCAAAGGAGAAGGAGGAGGAGCAGGAGAAGCAGGAAGCAAAGGACAGCAAGACGGAGAAAACGGAGAGAAAGAGACGGAAGAAGGAACGGAAAGAGACAGAGGGAAGAACACCCAACACCACGGAGCATCAGCCCACCGACAGGCAACGGAAAGCCGTACAAACCGAAGGGATCACTACAGACAACGCTCCAAAACAGCTAAGTGAAGGGAAGTGCCCATAACTGTGCAGAGGCTACACCTACTTAAGCTAATTTGTTTGTGTGTCTAAGACTGCCTTCCACTGTCCACAGTGCCGTCTCCCCTTTTGAGGCAGGACCTGAGGAGCGACCGGCCGGACCTCCGCGGACCCAGAGAGGACCGAGACCAGGGACCTGTACAACGCCTATAAATACGCTAAGTAAAGGGACGTGTCCCGTACACCCTGTTTGCTGTGCTGTTTTTATTAAGTTTTATTGTGTGGTCGTTAAATCCGACATTTTTAATGTGTTGTTATTAGCCTTGGCGTGGCGTTGCGAGGACCGGGGAACCCATTGGGACCGTCGAGAGGACGCCAGCCCTCAGACTAACCGGCCTTGTGGCACGGACTGGAGGCCGGGGCCACAACTGACTCGCTTCCCATACAGACAGCCTCCCCACAGTCCTCGGATTGTTTTACCTACCCCGTGGAGCGGCTGCCACAACCCTCCACGGAGCTTCTTAACATTGTTATTTTCATTTTTTTCTTTTACCTGCGTGTCCAAATAAACTGCTGTTTTACATTGTAACCTCAGCCTCCTCATATTTCTTGTGGTAAACGTCTGGTGATCTAACGAACCTGCACCTGCAGCCGGTGACATGTCTTTCATACGACAGTATAAACAGGGGAGAGCGGGAATCAAACCACAAACCTTCCGTTATAGGATGTCTGCTCTATCACCTGCGTCCCCTTAAGTTACGATTTTTCTCAAAGTCTGTCTTGATCATGTAATTAGAGTTACGACAAGATGAAAGAATGATACACATACTTTTCCCAAATAATCTCCCATGCCGATTCAGTCCTGTTTGACATTACCAGGAAAATGTTATAACCTCATACAAACTGAAAAACAGAGGATTATATGTAAAGTTTTTTTAGGTTTCAGTTCATTCTTTATTTAATGTGTCTTATTTTTAATTATGGTGTTTTTTGCTCATTGGGTACTGATGAGGACCTGTCACAGTTGGACTCTGAGGCATGTTACTTGTACAGCAGACTGGATTGCACACAAATCTGTTTCTACAGTCTACATTTACATAAGTATACACTGGTGTAAAAGATTGATGACTCTTGTGACTCAATTCAAACTTCTTTCTAAAATCTCCCCCAATATCTGGTCTGGGACTAAGGCTAGACCTGCTCAGTTTGGAATTACACCTGTTTTCTGTGATCATAGACCGGTCTTGCCTACATGAAAAACATTGAAAAAATTAGAAAAGGTGAATTGCCCAAAATGTTTTAAAAAGCTCAAGCCTCACTCTTGATTTTTTATTCTCAGTCCCTGCATGTCTCCTGATTGTCTGAGGTCACTGTGTGTCTGTGCAGATCTGCAGCCTGATGAGGGGGGGCATCGCAGAGCGAGGGGGGGTCTGTGTTGGCCATCGCATCATCGAGAACAGCCAGAGTGTTGTGGCCACGCCTCACGAGAAGATTGTCCATATCCTGTCCAAGGCCACGGGCGAGGTCAGAGCTGCTCCTTATTGGTCACAGCATAGCCCACAGGTAGACCTTGCTGCTTAGACACTGGATTAGTATTAGTGTGTGCACAATTATTAGGCAAGTGGTATTTTTGAGAATTAATTTTGTTATTGTACAACTACAGTGCTCTTGGTCAAAGATGTTAACAAACCCTCAAACCTGAACATTTAAGTAGTAAAAGTGAAGTTTTCGCTTTCTTAAGAGAATATCTACATGTACACCATTATCAGGCAACTATTAGTGTGCAGAATTATGTAAATAATGAAAAACAAACATTTTCCTGTCTCACTTGTTTATTTTTACCTGTTAAAGTGAGAAAAATAAACTCAAAATTTACAAATAAAATTTTCTGAAATTTCTAAAAAAAAAAAGAAAAAAAGAAAAAACCTCAGTGACCAATATAGCCACCCTTCTTTTTGATAACAGTCACAAGCCTTCCATTCACGGAGTCAGTTTCTTGATCTGGCCACAATCAACTTTTTGTGCAGCCGCAACCACAGCCTCCCAGACATTGTTCAGAGGTGTACTGTTTACCTTCACTGTAAATGTCCTGCTTAAGAAGGGCCCAAAAGTTCTCAATAGGGTTTAAGTCAGGTGTCATTAGTTATTCATCTTTAAGGCCTTCACTGACCTGCCACGCAGTGGAGAACTTTGATGCATGGGATGGAGCGTTGTTTTGAATAAAAATCTAAGTCTTATTAAAAGATGCAGACTTTTTCCTGGACCTCTGCTTGAAGAAAGTGTCGTCAAAAATGTGGCAGTAGGTGTGAGTTGATTTTGAGTCCATTTTCTCAACCCAAAAATGTCCAACTAGCTCATCTTTAATAATACCTGTACCAGACCAGTACCCCACCTCCACCTTGCTGGCGTCTGAGCTGAAGTGGAGCTCTGTGTCTGTCATGGGCCCATCCATCTGGTCCGTCAATAGTAACTCTTATCTCATCAGTCCACAAAACCTTTGAAAAGTCAAAAATTGTAAAAGGTCTTTCACAGGGATGCAAATTTTCAGTTAAAGTTAGAGTCAGTTAAATGTCTTTTTTGGTCCATTTTTCCTGAGAAGATTCTGCCAAATAATTATGCACACCTTGATATAGGGTGTTGATCTCCTTAGGCCACACCCTCCCTCGTTACACAAATACACATCACCTGATATGCATTAAATCCAATAAGGATATTTGCATATAAGGTGATGTGTGTGATGAAGTTTATACAGCTTGGAGTTGGAAATTATAGATAAAATTATGATATAGTCAAAATAATAATTGCTTAATAATTGTGCAAAGGGTGTAAAACTAAACCATCATAAAGGTCTTTCTCCACACACGTCTCTGGGTGTGTGCACACCACAGGTCAACTTCTTTTAGTTCAAGATGTGATTGATTTAGTTCAGTTCCATCACAGAAAATGCTGGTCTGCTTTACATTAACAATGGCACTTTCAGCCATTGTTGTTTGCTCCTTTTTTTTCAGGACTAAATGACCCAAAAAACTGAGCCTCTTCTTGGAGTTTTTCCTCGCCCTGATGGAGGCTCCAAAGAAAGGTCTGTTGTCTTGTAGTCTGGAAAGCCCACAAAGGCAACTGTTGGTGTGATGGGCTGCAGAAAGAAAATTTTACTTTTACTTAATTGTTCTGCTCTTCAGCCGCTAGGCCTTTTTTCCCTGAGCAGATATCAGACCTCTTTCCGCTCTGTGGAAGCTATCTTGTAATATCATGTGCCAATGAACCAATGTTTTAACTAATCCAAACAGGGCACGTGTAAACACACCCTTGAGGAATTTGCCTTTTTTCAGAGTTTACAGTTTTTCTTTTCGTTTCTTGTAGATCCAGATGAAGACGATGCCTGCTGCTATGCACCGCCTGCTGACGGCGCAGGAGCAGCCTGTTTACATCTGAGACTCCACTTATGTCCACACGGAGGCATGTGTCCCGTTGGACCAAAGCGGACTCTGACTGGACAAATTTGTCTTTAGAACTTAGAACTTTTCACTTCATTTACATTTTACATTTAGTCATTTAGCAGACGCTTTTATCCAAAGCGACTTACATTCACCAGTTTTATCTTTTCACTTCACATAAAGATGGGCAGGGTGCACTATTTATTATAATTATTCATTTAAACACCTGAGTGAACTTTATAGATGCAGAGCAGGAGACTCTGTAAACATTACACTAAAGTACAAACCCAATTCCAAAAAGGTTGGGACACTGTACAAATTGTCAATAAAAACAGAATGCAATGATGTGATGTGTTTAAAATTTCAATATTTTATTCAGAATACAACATAGATGACATATCAAATGTTTGAGAAAATGTATTATTTTAAGGGAAAAATAAGTTGATTTTAAATTTCATGGCATCAACACATCTCAAAAAAGTTGAGACAAAACCATCTTTACCACTGTGTGGCATCCCCTTTTCTTTTTATAACAGTCTGCAAACATCTGGGACTGAGGAGACAAGCTGCTCAAGTTGAGGAATGTTGTCCCGTTCTTGTCTAATACAGGCTTCATGTTGCTCAACTGTCTTAGGTCTTTTTTGTCGCATCTTCCTCTTTATGATGCTCCAGATGTTTTCTATGGGTGAAAGATCTGTCCATGTCAGAACAGGATCCTTCTTCTACGCCATGATGTTGTAATTGATGCAGTATGTGGTCTGGCATTGTCATGTCGTCTCTTCCCTGAAAGAGACAACGTCTGGATGGGAGCATTTGTTGTTCTAGAACTTGGAAATACCTTTCAGCATTGATGGTGCCTTCCCACATGTGTAAGCTGCCCATGCCACACACACTCATGCAACCCCATACCATCAGAGATGCATGCAGGCTTCTGAACTTAGCACTCAGAACAACTTGGGTTGTCCTTGTTCTCTTTAGTCCGGATGACATGGCGTCCCAGTTATCCAAAAAGAACTTCAAATTTTGATTTGTTTGACACATTTTACATGAGCCTTGGCTCCAGAGAAAACACCTGTGCTTCTGGATCATGTTTAGATATGGCTTCTATTTTGATCTATAGAGAACGCTTACGCACAGAGATTGTTCCAGATTCTCTGAATATTATGCACTGCAGATGACGATAACTTCAAACTCCTTTAAATTTTTCTGAGAGAAACTCCTTTCTGATATTGCTCCACTATTTTTTGCTGCAGCATTGGGGGAATGCCCATCTTAACTTCTGAGAGACACCGCCATTCTAAGAGGCTCTTTTTATACTCAAGCATGTTGCCAATTGACAGCTGTTCCTTATATGTACATCATCAGAGCTAAAAGAGAAAAATCAGAACATGGACACATCCCAGCCCTTATGGTCATGACCAATCTTGTGTAGTTCCTTGCTTTAGTCCTGGATGTTTTCTATGTTATACGTTTTTTTTTTTTTTTTTGGTTTAACCTTAGTCCAGACATACTTTTGTTCTGGGTTGAGTCTGTGGATTAGTCCTAAATTAGTGAATAGTCCTTTATAATTTAATTTGGTCTGGTTCAGTAATGCTTAGTTGAGTTCTTATTTTAATCCAGATTTTTATTTGGTCAACTTCGGGTTCAGTCCTGGCTCTAAACCTGTTTTTTTTTTTTTTCTGGGTTTAGCTCTTGCATCCTTTAACATTTCAAACATTTTCAACTTAACACCACTGAGATATCTCAGGTAATAAAAAAAAAGTTTATTTTTCCAAATCTTCTGTAAGTCACTGTTTTGAGGATGACAGAGAAATCAAATCACTAAGACACTGAAAAAGCTCTGATGATTCTTGCCACTATTTTTAACAGAACAACAGATATAGAATATAAACAGTGATAGAAACATGGCAAAGACACAAAGTGAATGAGTAGAATCCCGGCATAGAACAGTGAGAGGTAAGAGCCTGGCATTAGGTCAGTCTTACAGCAACTCCACAACCTCCAAAGAACGACAAAAGGAAAATATATTTTCAGGTTCATTTAGCATTTCAACTGTTTCATAATCTCTTTTTTTATGAATACAAACAACTTAGAACACTAATTACACATTTAAGCCCCGTTATATAGATAATGGAGGCTGAGATTATAAGTCTTCTTTATCCAGACTGAGGTTGTTAGAACCAAGTCCCCAAAATCTTTTGTTCTGCCTTTTTCAGATATTGTTAACAGCCTACAAGCAAAATCCTGTTACATTTTGGCCCTCTCCCACATGTCCTGCTCTGATTGGTCAGTGGGACCACTCTGTAAATACATCATTTACATTTAATTCATAAAATACATTTACCCATTACATGGATTCAATATCACATTAAGTGGGAATGTATCGTGCATAATCTTTTCTTAAATACTTTTATAATTCATATTTGCACAGTTCAATGCATGCTCAGGCGCTTGTTAACAATGATCTCACTAGGTTTACCAAGAGTCAAGAGTCTAACAGGAGTGCACCTGAGACTGATCAATACAATCTTTAGAAAAAAGTTTGGGACTTAATGAAAACAAAAAGAATGTGACTTACTTACTTAAGCAAAGACAAAAAAGTCCTAAGTTGGATGGGGCCTTTCTGGAGTTTGCATACTCGCCCCGTGCTTGGGTGGGTTTCCTTCAGGTACTCCGGTTTCCCCCACCAACATCAAAAAAATGTTGGGCGCCCCCTGGTGTGGCTACCGACAAAGGCTTTCCCCACAAGGATAATAAAGGGATAATAAAAAAATATAGGTATAGGGGTATTTTGCAGGGATTTAGTTTAACAAGGCCTCCAATGCAAAAACACACATTTACCTTGTTTTGCTTAAACTTATGGTTTTTGAGCTCCATCGACTACAGCTCTGCTGGCTTTTCTTCTATAACTTCCTCTTGCAACTTGCAAATGATATGTGTAAATTGTATGCATAATATAACCCTAATTTATATACAGTTATCCTTGCTGGTATAAAATATAACCAATTACTGGGTAAATTCCTTATACTTCCTCTATTCAAACTGGATCAATGAGGTTTTTGATATTTATTTATTTTTTTGACCAGTTTCATTTCTAATTGGCTTATTATTATTTGACAAAATTTCTGCTGGAAAAATTAAAGCTCCCAAATAATGACTTTAGTCAACTGAGAAATTTAGATAATATGTCACTCAAGACACAGTGTGATTATGCAAATAGAAGTCTTCAAAATTGCTAAAAAGTTGTTTTTTTTTTGTTTTATCTACAGCTCTGGAAAAAATTAAGAGACCACTGCAATTTTTTCTAGCCATCATCTCTACAAGTATGGAAGCCATTCCATTCCAATGAATCCCAACACAGACACACCTCATTCTACTGACTGAGGTGATCACCTGAACCAAATCTTATAAGGAAAAGTATAAAAAAACACTTTTGTGGTCATCACTTTCCTCTTGCAAATAAATGCTCTAAATTACTATATTTTTATTTGGAATTTGGGAAAAATGTTATCAGTAGTTTATAGAATTAAACAAAAATGTCAATTTTACCCAAACACATACCTATAAATAGTAAAACCAGAGAAACTGATAATTTTGAAGTGATCTCTTGTATGTACTAACAGTTGGAATTTGTTGGGGTCCAGGAGGAGTCTGTGAGGAGGTTGTGCAGTTGTCTATTGGTCCCACTCAACTGAGATGTGCTCAGTGGCAGAGTTTCCCTACAGCTCAGTGTCCTTATATTTGGCTGCGTTGTAGTATCCTCTTTTGTTCTGCTCGCTCAGCTGCCGGCGGTACTCGGCCTCGTCGTCCTCCGAGTATGATGGCCTGGAAGAGGTCTGTGGCTCAGGATTGGAGCTCGAACTGTTCACACAAACAATCACAGTTAGTTACATGTCAATGACTGCAAACACTGTATAAAATGTATTTATTTGAAAATATTTTTGACAGCAAAGTACCAGTCCTTTCTAAAAAAAAATGTCAATGCTATTTTCACATCGTCAGTTCATCATCAATAGTTTTTTCAAAGTTCCTCAATTTTGAAGAATATTTTGTTTTAAAAAGAATGTCCGCACAACATGTTTGCAAAGTTATAAACAATTAATTGTTTAGCTCTACTACTCAAGCCCTGTCAGCTCACCCAATGGGCTGTGGTCTGTTCAGGTTGGGTTTGGGCAGCTTGACTGGGACGGCATAGATGTCTGGATGCTTCTGAGCAATTTCCAGCTGAGGACAAAAAGACAAACATCAGCAACACAACAAGTCAACAAAAGAAGAAAGAACACAGGGGCCCATTTCACAAAAAGGCAGATACAAACCAAGCAACAAAACAAAACAATAAAATCTTTTAAGTCTTTTAAAACAATGGAACACATGAGTCAGAGCTATGTTTCCAGTGTGTAATCACAGACTGAGTCCAGAGAGAGGACAGATTGAGACCAGAGAGGACAGACTGAGACCAGAGTCTGAGTCCAGAGAGAGGACAGACTGAGACCAGAGTCTGAGTCCAGAGAGAGAACAGACTGAGACCAGAGTCTGAGTCCAGAGAGAGGACAGACTTAGACCAGAGACAGGACAGATTGAGACCAGAGTCTGAGTCCAGAGAGAGGACAGACTGAGTCCAGAGACAGGACAGATTGAGACCAGAGTCTGAGTCCAGAGAGAGGACAGACTGAGACCAGAGTCTGAGTCCAGAGAGAGGACAGACTGAGTCCAGAGACAGGACAGATTGAGACCAGAGTCTGAGTCCAGAGAGAGGACAGACTGAGACCAGAGTCTGAGTCCAGAGAGAGGACAGACTGAGACCACAGAGAGGACAGAAAAATAGCAAAAAAGAAAAAAAAATTTTTTTAGTGACATGATTTTATGTCTTGCTACTGACCTAAAATTGTAATTACAATGTATTTATTTTATTTTTTGCCAATACAAAACAACAAGAGCAAAGCAGCAGCAGAGTGCATTATCCTCAGAGTTAAAATAAAGGAGTTTAGGTTGGAAACATTTTATCCTTCTCTGTCTCCATAAACCAGGTCTAATGTAATTTCCACTGAACACAAAGCCTTGTTAAAAATGTTAAAAGCATCCAACCTTGTGGCTAATTTACATAAATCAACAAAAGTATGCCACTGCAGAGATACTACGCTGTTTCTGTAGTGTCATTGAATTCAGTTGTTCCAATCACTTCCATAGCCACAGGTGTATAAAATCAAGCAGACTACTTCTACAAACATTTGTAAAAGAATGGGTCGCTCTCAGGAGCTCAGTGAATTCCAGCGTGGTACTGTAATAGGATGCCACCTGTGCAGTCGTGAAACTTTCTGGTTACTAAATAATTCACAATCAACTGTTAGTGGTACTATATCAAAGTGGAAGCAATTGGAAAACATAGCAACTCAGCCACAAAGTGGTAGGCCACGTAAAATCACAGAGTGGAGTCAGCGGATGCTCAGAAACATAGTGGGCAGAGGTTGCCAACTTTCTGCAGCGTCAATAGCTACAGACCTCCAAACTCCATGTGATCTTAAGATTAGCTCAAGAACAGTGCGTAAAAGGCTTCATGGAATGGGTTTCCATGGCCGAGCAGCTGCATCCAAGACTTACATCACCAAGTGCAATACAAAGCGTTGGATGTAGTGATGTAAAGCATGCTGCTACTGGACTCTAGAGCAGTGGAGATGTGTTCTTTGGAGTGACCTATCATGCTTGTCTGTCTGGCAATCTGATAGACAAGTCTGAGTTTGGCAGTTATCAGGAGAACGGGACTTGTCTGACTGCATTGTGCCAAGTGTAAAGTTTGGTGGACGGGGAGGATTAAGGTGTGGGCTGTTTTTCGGGAGTTGGGCTCTGCCCCTTAGTTCCAGTGAGAGGAAATGTTAATGCCTCAGCATACCAAGACATTTTGGACAATTTCATCCTCCCAACTTTGTGGGAACAGTTTGGAGACAGCCCCTTTCTGTTCATGACAGTGCACCAGTGCACAAAGCAAGGCCATAAAGACATGGATGAGCAAGTTTGATGTGGAAGAACTTGACTGGCCTGCACAGAGTGCTGACCTCAACCTGTTAGAACAACTTTGGGGTGATTTAGAGCAGAGACTGCAAGCCAGACCTTCTCGTCCAACATCAGTGTCTGACCTCACAAATGCACTTCTGGAAGAATGATCAAACATTCCCATGAACACACTCCTGAACCTCAGTGGAAAGCCTTCCTAGAAGAGTTAAAGCTTTTTTAGTTGCAAAGGGTGGGCCAACATCATATTTGAACTAGTGTTCTCACAATACTAACATTTTGAGTTTGGTTCGATACCTGGCTTGAGGATCATGATACTGATACTAGAACAATACCTTAACATCAGCCTGAAACATCAATCATAGGAAAAATATTGCTAATGGTCTCTCTTTGTCCTGCTCCTGCCAGGCTTTTTAGCTCTGACTGTATAATTTTGTAATATGCTGCTTTTTTACTTCACAAAGGGATAACAACAATCAAGAAGCCTGTGTCACTGCTAGAGTCTCAGGACACACAGCACACCTAAGATAAACTATTATTTAAATTCTGTACACTGTAAACACTATAATAAAACCAAGCCTCCTGTGTTGCATCACCTCGTTAAGAGACGTGTGTTACCGTTTTTGGATTTTTCTGAACAAACCTCCTGTATTTCCTGTAAAGTTTAGTTTGTCTGTAATGACCCTCTCCTGAGGGTGAGCTGTGGTTCTGTCACAGTTCTGTCAGACCCAAATGCAGTCCTGGTTTGTAACTCTCCAGTAGTAGGCTACAGCCCGTCTATGGGGTCCTCCGCTCATTAGCTGCTAATTGACCCCCTCTCACGACGAATAGTTTTGGCAATATAGTGTATAGTGTATGTAGTTGTGCTCATACCCTGGCCGAATTTGTGCTTTTTTCGGCCATTTTTGAGAGAATAGGAATGATAACACAAAACATTTTCTTCCACTCATAGTTAGTGGTTGGGTGAAGCCATTTATTGTCAAACAACTGTTGTCTCTTTTTAAATCATGAAGACAACAGAAACTACCCAAATGATGATGATAACATGCACACAAGTTGACACAAACAGGTTTGAATGACTACTAAAGGTAACCATCCTCAACTGTGATCCATTTGCTTGTAATCAGTGTGTCTGTATGAAAGGTCAGTGTGTTTCTGGGCTCCTGAAAGACCCTTGCATCTCTAATCCAGTGCTGCACTGATGTTTCTGTCTGAGTCATAGGGAAAGAATCTGTGGGAAAAGGTAATTGAACTGTATAATACAGGAAATGGATATAAAAAGATATCCAAGGAATTGAGAATTGAGAATTGCCAATCAGCAGTGTTTAAACTCTAATAAAGAAGTAAAAAATAAAAAGGTCAGGTAGAACAACAAAAATCTCAGCCAAAACTGCCAGGAAAATTATTTGGGATGAAAAGAAAAAAACACAAATAACTACAGTTGAAATACAGGACTCTCAAAATAAAAGTGGTCCGGGTGTTTCAAGATGTACAATAAGGAGGCACTTGGGAAAAAAATGGGCTGCATGGTTCAAGAAAGCCATTACTACGCAAATGCTACAAAGCATCCCGCTGTAGTGACCTTGTACAAGGAATGAGTTCACTTCCTGGACTGTAGTGACCTCAGTGAGTGACCCTCATGGAATGTCACGGACTAACAATTTATGCTTTAAAATCCTTTTACAGACCTTCAGAAAGTGTTTGTTTTACTCAAGAGAAGGTGGACCAGCCCTGATTTACACACATCTGCTAAGTTGTAACAGATGTCCAGTTGTTTGTTCTAAGGACAGGACACCAGGAGTAACCCTAATTAACAACTTTGTTTTGTTCCATTCCGAAGCAGATCAAAGTGTTATCTCCGACAAACCAGACTTTCTGGCTCCCATCCAGACAAGATGTAACCATTTGAAATACGATTTGTGTATTGGAAACTCGCAGACTCAGGACAGAACAACCCTTTCATGTCCCAGCCTTAAGACTTATGTGATACTGCCATCTAGTGACGATATGAATGAACGACGCTAAGTCTTTTATCAAAGGAATTTTGGTTACTTAATGAAAAGAGTGTCATTTCAGTTTGTTGCTCCCTTAACAGGGATTAAAAGACAGTTTTCTTTAATTTTACAGCTCACAGTTTAAATAAAAACGTTGAATGGATTATGTATGTTGGGCCAGATGGCAAACCAAGATGGCAGATTTAAAATGGTTTTGGATTATATTTTATTGAAGTAGCTGCAATCTGATAAATACATTTTGTAATCTTGACGAGTGGGGATTCTATACCCTGTTCTTTGTGGGCTTTTTTCTCTTGCTGAGCCCTGTATTACTGGCTTGGGCCTGACACACCACACCAAGATGTACTGCCACTTGCACCGAGCCTGTGCTATCGCTGAGCCTGTAATGGCATCTCAGACGCAGGCCTGTGCTGCTGCTTGGGCCTGCCGCTTGGACCTGCTACATCGCACCGAGCCTGTGCTGCCGCTTGGACCTGCTACACCGCTTTAGCCTGCTGCATCGCACCGAGCCTGTGCTGCCGCTTGGATCTGCTGCATCGCACCGAGCCTGTGCTGCCACTTGGACCTGCTACACCGCTTGAGCCTGCTGCATCGCACCAAGCCTGTGCTAGGCTACTGCTTGGGCCCGATTCATTTCACCTAGCTTGTGCTGCCCCTTGGGCCGGCCAGACCACACCGAGCCCGTGCTGCTGCTGGAGTCTGCTGCGCTATTCTGGGCCTTGTATTAACTGAGGTCTGTACGGTTTGGAAACTGCCACAAAGGTCAGCATGTATCCGTCTATTTTTCCTCTTTTTGGCTGTACTATGTCCATGTGAGGTAGAAGTCAAACATGGATATCAAAGTTGTCCTTATGTTTTTTCTGTTTCTAAAGTCACTGACTGGGATCACAACCTTTTTAATGCGTTGAGTTTTAATAGGAGTCTTGCAAACTGGCTTTTACTGGTTACAGAAAATATTCTGACTGTGCACTCTTGTGTCTTGTAAGAACCATACAACTGGTTGCTGACTTTTTACAGTAGGTCCTCCTTCTGGACGAGGCACAAGAAAATCAATTTTACGCCGGTACACAATTCTGTAAAGAAAAAGTGTGTTATTTTATTGCTGCTTTTACTGTCGGGGAATGTTGAATCCAACCCTGGTCATGAACCTTCATGTTTGAGCACTCCTGATGATTTTAAACTAAGAGTGGCCTTGGAATTGCTCATCTAAATGTCAGAAGTCTTCTCCCTAAATTAGATTTGATAAAAATCTGGGTTGACAGATTGAACATCGATATTCTGGTTTTGTCTGTAACATGGCTGACAAAATCAATCACAGATAATGACATTGCTATCAGAGGTTACAATGTTTTCGCTATGACCGTACCAGAAAAGGTGGTGGTGTCGCTCTTTATGTAAGGAACAGATTTTTGGTAACTGTTCTGTCATCGTTATCTATTAGTAAAAAGTTTGAATGTCTTGCTTTGAAATTAGAACTTTATGAGGGCCATTCTATCACAGTTGTAGGCCATTACAGACCTCCCTCAGCAACAAATGATGCTTTGTTCTTTTTAACTGAACAGCTAGCAATGTTAAACTTTAATAAGAAAGAAAATCCTTTTTTTCTTAAAATGTCGAAAGATTTTATAACTGAGCCCTTGACATATCTTTTTAACTTTAGCCTTTTAAACAATGTCATCCTATGGTCTGGAAGTCTGCTTTTGTTCTTCCTTTGTTGAAAGGAGGGGACTCGGCCGATCTTAATAACTACAGGCCGATATCAAAGTTATGTATCCTGGCAAAGGTCTTTGAGAAAATTGTTGCTGAACAGCTTAAAAAATTTATTGAGGTTCATGAAATTTGATCAAACAGCCAATCTGGTTTTCGAAAACAGTACAATAACTGCTGCAGTTAAAGTAGCTAATGATATCATTGAGGCTCTTGATTGTAAAAAGTTCTGTACAGTGTTGTTTATTGACTTGTCCTTTGACACTGTTGATCATGTCACCCTGTTAAATCGGCTCCATAAAATTGGTCTCTCTGACACTGCCATTGGCTGGTTTTCTAACTGTCTATCAGGTAAAACTCAGTGTGTACACCTAGCTGGCATGTCTTCCTCCTTTCTTTCAGTAACTAAAGGGTTCTGTTCTGGGGCCATTGCTGTTTTCTATTTATGTGAATGATCTTTGTGAAAAGGTGTCAAATGCCTTTTTTCACTTTTATGCTGATGACACAGTTATCTATTGTTCCTCTCCTTCAATTGAACAAGCCTTTGATTTCTTACAGTCTCCATTTGATGCTGTTCAGTCTCACCTAAATGAGCTGAGGCTAGTGTTAAATGCAGAAAAAACTAAAGTTATGGTTTTCTCAAATAGAAAACAGCTACCCTCTCAGCTCCCTAAAATAAAAACAGCTGAAGGAAAGGAAATCCAAATGGTCTCTTCTTATAAGTATTTAGGCTTTGTTATTGATGAAAATCTGTCCTTCAAGCAACATATTGAGCATCTTGTACGTAAACTGAAGCTAAAGCTCAGTTTTCTTTTTTAGAAACAAATCGTGTTTCTCTGTTTATAGCAGGAAACGTCTAATGTCTGCAACTTTTTTACCTTTATTGGATTACGGAGATCTCCTTTTTATGAATGCATCTGATCATCTTTTAAAAAAGGTGGACACTGTTTATCATTGTGCTTTACGTTTTATGACTGGTTGTGGAAATCGTGTTCATTGTACATTGTATGCTACAGCTGAGTTTCCATCCCTGTATGTTCGCAGGTGGTCTCATTTGTTGACTTTCATCTATAAATGTATTCTTGGGCTCCTCCCATCTTATCTCTGCAAAAACATGCGTTTTTCTGGTGGTTCCCAGAGTCAGAACAGAGTTGGGTAAGGCAGCATTTCAGTACGCTGAATCAATGAGTTTTTACCTGGTTAAATAAAGGTTAAATAAAAAAATATATATGTTTCAGCATGTATATTTTATATTTTATCTGTATAAATCTGCAGTACCAATGTATTTGTATGCTTATGAGTTGTGGAAAACTAAAATTCAATGTTACTGTCAAAACTTCCCTTTTCCTCCACAAAGTTCTAATCAGTAAATGTCATTGTTCTGTGTTCATCCCTTGCTGTGTCAATACTTTCAATGTTCCCATCATTTTATTCCTCATTATTCCCTTGTGTAATCTTTAATAAAATCCCATAAAACGTTAAAGATTTTGATTTGGTGTTTTCCTGTTTATATAAGACATATTCGAAAACAGAGAATTCTCTTCCTTCAGATAATTGAGACTTGGTAAATATAATCAGTTTCCCAGAACTTTGGATTCTGGGTGGTGCTCTCAACGAGACAATAATTTTGATAAACAAAATATTAATTTACATAAATTAATATCACCCTATTACATATATTACACACTACACCGCTTACAATATGCCAAACAGCACGGAGACAAGCCTCAAAACTTCTGGAACAAAGAAATTTGGAGTGATGAGACTAAAAGTAAACTTTTTGGCCACAACCATAAACGTTACATTTGGAGAGTAGTCAAAAGGCCTTTGATGTACACCATTCCTACTGTGAAACATGGAGGTGGATAGCTGATAGGGATGTGTGAGCTACAAAAGCACAGGAAATCCAGTCAAATTTGATTGCAAATTTTCCTTCAGCATGTTATCAGAAAATACTGAAGGAAAATTTGCACTCATCAGCCCAGAAGCTGCTTATGGGACGTACTTGGATATTCCAACATGACAACGATCCAAAGCACAAGGCCAAGTCGACCTGTCATTGGCTACAGCAGCATAAAGTGAAGGTTCTGGACTGGCCATCTCAGTCTCCTGAACTGCACATTTGTGCAGTTCATGCAAGACAGCCCAAGAATTTCAGGAACTAGCGGCTTTTTGCCAAGATGATTGGGCAGCTTTACCATCTAAGAATATAATAAGGAGCCTCATCCACAACTACCACAAAAGACTTCAAGCTGTCATTAATATTAAAGGTGGCAATACACAGTATTAAGAACTGGTGTAGGTAAACTTTTGATCAGGGTCATTTGGGTAGTTTCTGTTGTCATTATAGAAAGAGTAAACAATTGTGTGACAAAAAAATGGCTTCACCCAACTACTGAGTGGAAAAAAGTTTTTTGTGTTTTATGCATCATTCATTAAAAAGGGTATGTAAATGTATGAGCACAACTGTACATGCGCGGCTGGTTGAAAGCTGCGGTTGTTCTGTGTGCAGGGCTTGACATTGACTATATATACTTTTTGCTATAATGTATATGTATTTTTCTGTATTTGTATATAATGTATATGACCTGTGCTAAAATGTATAATGATGAGAAATCACATGTTTACCACTATCAGCTCAAAAAATGTATGTACATTTTTTTTATATATTTAGAGCCATAAACAATTCCATCTCAATCCAATCAGAACATCTTGTCGATATTGTGCAGAAACATCTACACACGTGGACAAAAATGTTGGTACCCTTCGGTCAATGAAAGAAAAACTCACAATGGTCACAGAAAAAACTTTATTCCCATTATAAGTTTGTAGGGGGCGCTGGAGAGCCATTTCTAAAGATAACCCTTTTATTTACATATCTTTGTGTTCAGGTCATGAATGTGCACAAACGCCTTTTTGGTTCCAACTCGATCCGAGAAGGCGTTTGAGAGTTAAGAGACGTTTTATTTTCACAAAAATGGCCACCTCGTTACAGGCTTGCTACACCCATACCCGATAAGATATCAACAACAAAGTTACAACTTTGGTTGGCACACGTGTCTAGATGATACTCACCAAATTTGGGGCCATTTAGATTAAAACACAATGATTTGCATCTTTCTGCGCAAGGGGTGCGATTTTAGTGGCGCGTTTCACCCCACATGGCGGACTTCCTGTTGAGTTTAGGGTGTGACTGTCATTGACTTTTCTGTTTGCCCTGAGGTGTCCTATGGATGTACCAAGTTTCATTTTTCTGTGTTGAAAACTTACTTTCACTTTCCATAGGCCCAATGTATTTTGATTTTGTAGGGTCGCCACTGAGTCATTTTTCGTTTTTTTCGCGACTTCAAAAACATACCATTTTTGCTGAGCTTGAAGTCTGGGACCAATAAAAATGACTTTTTGTGCATGTTCACTGGGTCAAATTTAGGATCATTTGGTCACAATAAAGATAAAAAAAAAAAAAAAAAAAAATCCGAGCAAAAACAATAGGCCCTCCCGGCCATCACCGGCTCGGGCCTAATAAAAATTCTATGAATGTTAACCAATGAAAGTCAGACATTGCTTTTCAACCATGCTTCAACAAAATTATTTAAAAAAATAAACTCATGGAACAGGCCTAGACAAAATTGATGGTACCCCTAGAAAACACTGTAATTAATGTGACCAAATGAACATGTTAATTCAAGGTGTGTGCACTAATTAGCATCACAGGTGTGTACAATCTTGTAATCAGTCAGTGGGCCTATTTCTAGGGCTTCAGGTAGTCACTGTGTTGTCTGGTGACATGGTGTGTACCACACTCAACATGGACCAGAGGAAGAGAAGGAAAGAGTTGTCGCAGGAGAATAGAAATAAAATATATATTATAAAAAATTATAGACAAGCATGATAAAGGTAAAGGCTAAAAGCCCATCTCCAAGCAGCTAGATGTTCCTGTGACTACAGTTGCACATATTATTCAGAAATTTAAGATCCATGGGACTGTAGCCAACCTCCCTGGACGTGGCCGCAGGAGGAAAATTGATGACAAATCAAAGAGACGGATAATCCAAATGGTAACAAAAGAGCCCAGAAAGACTTCTAAAGAGATCCAAGGTGAACTCCATGCTCAAGGAACATAAGGGTCAGTGTTTGAGCCAAAGTGGACTACATGGGAGACGACCAAGGAGGACACCATTGTTAAATACAAATCATAAAAAAACTAGACTGGAATATGCCAAACTACATGTTGACAAGCCACAAAGCTTCTGGGAGAATGTCCTATAGACAGATGAGACAAAAATGGAACTTTTTGCCAAGGCACATCAGCTCTATGTTCACAGACGGAAAAATGAAGCATATCAAGAAAAGAACACTGTCCCTACTGTCAAACATGAAGGAGGCTCTGTTATGTTCTGGGGCTGCTTTGCTGCATCTGGCACAGGGTGTCTTGAATCTGTGCAGGGTACAATGAAATCTGAAGACTATCAAGGGATTCTAGAGAGAAATGTGGTGGCCAGTGTCAGACAGCTTGGTCTCAGTCGCAGATCATGGGTCTTGCAACAGGACAATGACCCAAAACACACAGCTAAAAACACCCAAGAATGGTTAAGAGGAAAACATTGGACTATTCTAAAGTGGCCTTCTATGAGCCCTGACCTCAATCCTAATGAGCATCTTTGGAAGGAGCTGAAACATGCCGTCTGGAAAAGATACCCTTCAAACCGGTAACAACTGGAGCAGTTTGAGGAGTGGGCCAAAATACCTGCTGAGAGGTGCAGAAGTCTCATTGACAGTTACAGGAATCGTCTGATTGCAGTGATAGCCTCAAAAGGTTGTGCAACAAAATATTAAGTTAGGGGTACCAACAATTTTGTCTAGGCCTGTTCCATGAGTTTATTTTTTTAATAATTCCGTTGAAGCATGGTGGAAAAGCAATTTTTTGACTTTCATTGGTTAACATTCATAGAATTTTTATTTATTATTACTTTTGTCAGAATAAAGTTTTTTCTGTGACTATTGTGAGTTTTTCTTTCATTGACCGAAGGGTACCAACAATTTTGTCCACGTGTGTATTCTCAGCAGAAAATTAACTAAAACTATTGGCCATTCAAAGCTCTGTGCTGGTTGCCAGGTTATACTTTTTTAGCAATACTGCCCTCTTTTGTCCTTTTACGATGAATACAACAACGTTTTTTAGAGTAACACCATAAGTTGCAGGCTCCAGAGAAGCTGTGAGGGTGAGAGTGGTACTAACCCGAGCATTTTCTGCCTCCTGCAGTTCCAGGATCCTCTGGGCTCGGGCCAAGTGGTCCATCTTTTCAAATGCTTTTATCTGGAGAAAAATAATGTTACTAGCACAAGCTTTAACAATAAAATCAACAAACAACTTCACATATGATACGGATGGAAGGTGACAACTGACAAATGAATAACAGATGGTTTGAACTAGACTTTGTAACTTCCTCACTTTTATTATATTGCCAAGTTGTTTATTGAATTAATTTAAACTTCTGATACCTTTTCTGACCTACATCCTTGGACACACTTCCATGGAAATGGAAAACAGCCATCAAATTAATAGCAGGTATACATTGCAGAAACAGCACAGTCATCCTGTCAATGTGCACTTCCCTTTTTCAGTAAAATTGAGGCCATATAAACTATAACATTGAGGCTATATAAACTATAACATTGAGGCTATATAAACTATATTGCACTGCTGGGGTTGGAGCTAGTCCCACTCTTGAGTACCTATTGTGAATTGTCATAATGCAACCCATACATGCATCTACTTTTGGGTCTGATTTAAAAATTCTTTATGTAACCTTCTGTGAAACAAAAAAGACAAAATATATTGTCCACGATTTAACATAATACTTCCAAAAGAGATGAATTAGACATGAAACAGACATATTATAAGTAGTTCACAAGAGACATACACACGTGGACAAAAATGTTGGTACCCTTCGGTCAATGAAAGAAAAACTCACAATGGTCACAGAAAAAACTTTATTCTGACAAAAGTAATAATAAATAAAAATTATATGAATGTTAACTAATGAAAGTCAGACATTGCTTTTCAACCATGCTTCAACAGAATTATTTTAAAAAATAAACTCATGGAACAGGCCTGGACAAAATTGATGGTACCCCTAGAAAAGACTGTAAATAATGTGACCAAATGGACATGTTAATTCAAGGTGTGTGCACTAATTAGCATCACAGGTGTGTACAATCTTGTAATCAGTCAGTGGGCCTATTTATAGGGCTTCAGGTAGTCACTGTGTTGTCTGGTGACATGGTGTGTACCACACTCAACATGGACCAGAGGAAGCGAAGGAAAGAGTTGTCGCAGGAGAATAGAAAGAAAATTATAGACAAGCATGATAAAAGTAAAGGCTATAAGACCATCTCCAAGCAGCTAGATGTTCCTGTGACTACAGTTGCACATATTATTCAGAAATTTAAGATCCACGGGACTGTAGCCAACCTCCCTGGACGTGGCCGCAGGAGGAAAATTGATGACAAATCAAAGAGACGGATAATCCGAATGGTAACAAAAGAGCCCAGAAAGACTTCTAAAGAGATCCACGGTGAACTCCATGCTCAAGGAACATATGCCAAACTACATGTTGACAAGCCACAAAGCTTCTGGGAGAATGTCCTATGGACAGATGAGACAAAAATGGAACTTTTTGCCAAGGCACATCAGCTCTATGTTCACAGACGGAAAAATGAAGCATATCAAGAAAAGAACACCGTCCCTACTGTCAAACATGGAGGAGGCTCTTTTATGTTCTGGGGCTGCTTTGCTGCATCTGGCACAGGGTGTCTTGAATCTGAAATGAAATCTGAAGACTATCAAGGGATTCTAGAGAGAAATGTGCTGGCCAGTGTCAGATAGCTTGGTCTCAGTTGCAGGTCATGGATCTTGCAACAGGACAATGACCCAAAACACGCAGCTAAAAACACCCAAAATTGGTTAAGAGGAAAACATTGGACTATTCTAAAGTGGCCTTCTATGAGCCCTGACCTCAATCCTATTGAGCATCTTTAAAAGAAGCTGAAACCATCTGGAAAAGACACCCTTCAAACCGGAAACAACTGGAGCAGAAGTCTCATTGACAGTTACAGGAATCGTCTGATTGCAGTGATAACCTCAAAAGGTTGTTTAACAAAATATTAAGTTGGGGGTACCAACAATTTTGTCTAGGCCTGTTCCATGAGTTTATTTTTTTTAATAATTCCGTTGAAGCATGGTTGAAAAGCAGTGTCTGACTTTCATTGGTTAACATTCATAGAATTTTTATTTATTATTACTTTTGTCAGAATAAAGTTTTTTTCTGAGTTTTTCTTTCATTGACTGAAGGGTACCAACAATTTCGTCCACCTGTGTATTTGACATTTGTGATGATTTAAAGAAATCCATTTACCTGATTACCAGATTTCTATTTTTTTTAGGAGAGAGACAGACAGACAGACAGTAAAGCTGATAAATATCAGTAAAAAATATTAAAGCAAACAACAAAATAAATGGGCAGAGGAAGGTTTGCAAATGGAAATTGCAGACACTGTATTTTTAAATAGCTCTGAAAAATCTGTAAATCAAACTGACTTTTCCGAGGAAAGACTTATTAGCTGGGTCATCCTCTTCCTCCTTTGGCCCAGGTCTGTGCTCCTCGGGCGTCTGGCTGAGGCGGCTGGTGCTGGGTTTCAGGGCCACTGGGGGTGGAAGGGGGCGGTGTCCCGCTGTGTCACTGCTGATGGTGCTGCTCGAGTGAGAGTCAAAACTCTGCAACGAGTCTGTACGGGTCTGAGAGCGAACCTGTGGCAAAAACACAGATCATGTCAAACAAATTATTTTTTGTTGCAGACCTTTTCTTTAAACACCTCACCTTGTCGTAAAAAGGAAGGGGGTAAACAGAAAAGGGTATGTGGTTACAATGTAGAAAATCTATATTATTATTATTATAATCCCCATGGGAAAATTCCTTGTCAGCAGCCAACACTAGGGGGCACCTAGCATTTTTCTAATGTGGGGGAAACCGGAGTAAACCCACAAGGGGAATCTGCAAACTACACAAAGAAACAAACCCTGGACCTTCTTGCTGAGAGGCGACACAGCGCCACCATGCCGCCAAAAAAACAGGAATATGCAGCATTTGTGTTTATGTCAATGATCCATGTACCTTTTGGTCTTGATATCATGAAGCGCTGTGTCCTTTTTGGAATCGCCCCTTCATGTAAAGGCCTTGTTTGGCTTATTTTTTACATTAGACACTGTCTGACTGCTAGTTAAAATGTCAGAACAAAATAAATAAAAATAAAAAGACAAACAAGAAAAAGGCATGATATGTTGGTGGGGAAACAAACAAATACTAGGGAAAGAGCTAAGAATTTAGTAGGAAAGGCAAGGCAATTTTATTTATATAGCACAATTCATTGGTTGAACAAAGGGGGGGTCTCACCTTTGGTGGTTCAGGGACAAACGAAGGGGGAGGACTGGGGTCTCTTTGGAGCACCTCTCTACTGCCTGACCTCCTCATTCGAGCTCGAGGCTCAGGCTGAGGCCTCTAAATACAAATACAGGCACAAATACAGCACACAATCACAAACACAGACAATGACGAGCCACTGTGAGATCAGATGTTAAAATGGTTGGTCTGGTCTGAAGCTTGTTGTTTCACACCTCAAAGCCTACACTACAAACTCACAATTTCTTACCCTCTATTTCTTTAGTTTGTAACTTTTGGTTTTACTACACTTTAAAATCTGATGAATGTGTCCTCTTCACAGGCTTGTTTTATAGTATAACTGTAAAAATGAAATAATCAACCTCCGGTCGAAGGGCAGGTTCTTCAACTCTGATTTGCACCATGTCTGTCCAAACTGTGCATTCTGCCCCGAGAGCACACAGCTGTGGGTAAAGGCTGTCTGAACAACAATTCAATTTACTCATTGATCTCAGGGTCTCGCACATTTATTGCAATATTTCTGATGAATAATTTTAAAACATGAGAATATAGAGATCCATGTGTCCCACCGCTGTCCTAAAGAGTTTTAGGTATTATGTGGGTGACAGTGGCTCAGGAGGTACAGTGGATCATCCAATAACCAGAGGCTTGGTGCGTCAATCCCTGCTCCTCCTGCTCACACTGTCCAAGAAAGCTTGGGTAAGGAGCTGAACCCTCCAGTGTCTGCATCACTGGTGTCTGAACGTGTTAGGGTTTGAGTGCGTACGGGTGAATGGGTGCTTTGAGTGACACCACTGGTAGAAAAGCGCTGTAGAAATAAAGCCGATCACGTAGCTTTAAGATGGAGAGCTGTAAAATGAAGCAGAGTATTAATTTTATTTCCTTCAATAGTTCCTGGCTAAGCTGCTGTGAGTCTGGGGCCGCGACAAGTCCAATGACAACATACTGATGAAGGATAATTGTAGACGAGCAACGAGTCAAGCTTTGCTGCACAAAAGAGGAGTCAGAGGCAGGACAGGTGTGAGGCCACAGATCTTTTTACCACTTACTAGTCAGTCTTTAAGAGTCTCTAATCTTACCAAAGCATGTGATAAATAAATGAAGGTGGTTGTGATATATCAGTTAGTAGCAACAGTCATTCTCTAACACATACTGTATGTATTCATTTATTTATTTAATTTTGAGCCTCTAAGACATGTCGCTGAGGCCAACAACCTACAGATTAAAAAAAACAAACAGGTTTTTCAAAGAAACAACCAAAAAATCTACATACTTAAAAATAGTAGAAAGGAGTCTGAATATTAAAAAGCAATGAAAGAATGTTTGGGTATTAGTGACACTCACATCATCAGGCAGAACAGGCTCAGAAGAGCGGCTGATGGCGGACACCGGCTGTGGTTCGTCAAGCGTCTCATCGAGCTCATTGTCCGTGTAAGCCCCACCTTCATCTGCCGTGTCCTCATAGTCGCTGGTCAGGCGACTGTCCATGCTCAGGTAGTCCGCACTCATGGCCGACAGGTAAGACATGCGGTCGTCATGGAGATCCAGGTCCTCCTCTGAACCGTCCAACTGAGGAGCAGGGTTTATTTTTTTTAGATTTACACTAGTCTCCACTTTGCACTAGTATATGAGGAACCTCAGAAGTATGTTAGTATAGAAGTAAATGTTCTATTGTTGAATCAGAAACAGACTATAAAACTATTAACTGATCCATGTATACTTGGTGTCTGAGCTATGAAATTGTTTAGGTAAAGTATTGTTCAAAATAATAGCAGTACAATGTGACTAACCAGAATAATCCGGGTTTTTAGTAGGGATGCACCGAATGTTCGGCCACCAAAATTATTCGGCCGAAAACAGCCAAAAAAAGCACTTTCGGTGTTCGGCCGAATAAGTAAAAAGGCCGAATAAATTTAATTTTGCCGAACAATGACGTTTTTAATGACGCAATCAAATAACCCGCGTAGAGTGAGAGGCGCGGGCTTTATGCAGCAAACATGTCAGCAGTGTGGAAGCACTTAAAGTGTCAGAGAAAGAGGCAAAAACGGCCGTTTGCAGACATTGTTCTGCTGAATTGTCCAGACGGGGTGCATCTGCAACAACGTACTTCAAGTGAAACAGACCACGGAGTGAAAACAACTAAAAGTGCGCTCTTAGAAGCTGTCAGCACACGATTTAGTCAGGCGGCTCAACAATCAACAACATTACACAATTCATTTACATTTCTTGGTTTTGCTTCAGAAACAGCATCTCAATTAGATTAAGGTCCAGGGATTGGGCTGGCCACTCCATAACATTAATTTTGTTGGTTTGGAACCAAGACTTTGCTCGTTTACTAGTGTGTTTGGGATCACTGTCTTGTTGAAACAAACATTTCAAGGAGATGTCATCTTCAGCATAAGGCAACATGACCTCTTCAAGCATTTTGACATATGCAAACTGATCCATGATCCCTGGTATGCGATAAATAGGCCAAACACCATAGTAGGAGAAACATGCCCATATCATGATGCTTGCTTCACTGTCTTCACTGTGTACTGTGGCTTGAGTTCAGAGTTTGGAGGTCGTCTTACAAACTGTCTGTGGCCCTTGGACCCAAAAAGAAAAAAATTTCTCTCATCAGTCCACAAAATGTTCCTCCATTTCTCTTTAGGCTAGTTGATGTGTTCTTTGACAAATTGTAACCTCTTCTGCACATGCCTTTGTGGGGGATTCTTGAAAATAGATTAGCTTCACACAGATGTCTTCCAACTGTCACAGTACTTACAGGTAACTCCAGACTGTCTTTGATCATCCTGGAGCTGATCATTGGCTGAGCCTTTGCCATTCTGGCTATTCTTTGATCCATTTTGATGGTTGTCTTTCGTTTTCTTCCACGTCTCTCTGGTTTTGCTCTCCATTTTAAGGCATTGGACATTTTAGCTGAACAGCCTATCATTTTTTGCACCTCTTTATAGGTCTTCCCCTACTCCAATCAACATTTTAATCAAAGTACGCTGTTCTTCTGAACAATGTCTTAAACAACCCATTTTTCTCAGGCTTTCAAATGCATGTTCAACAAGTGCTAGTGGCTTTATCCCTAATTAGGGGCCACCTGATTCACCTGATTTTTTCACAGAATTAATGAGCTCAGTGTTTGAATAACACACTGCTATTTTTTTCAAAACACCCCTTTCAACTAACTGCCCAATTGCACAGCCTTAAGAGCCTGCATATCATGAACGCTATCATGAATGTTTGCCACTTAGTTATTAAAAAATATACCAAAAACCTGGATTATTGTGGTTAGCCACAGTGTACTGCTATTATTTTGAACAATACTGTATGTAATAAACATTTGTGCTATTCTCTTAGCACAAAAATA